>BGPR01000564.1:199924-210035 GCA_013235015.1 Araneus ventricosus | reverse complement strand
AAAATATGAGAATAACTCTTCAATCTGAGAAGATGCAGAGTGTCCATGAAGTTCATATTCAATTTAATATAGTTGGAACTTTGTAAGTATATGTGATGCAAAGAATTCATAAAATGTTTTATAAAAAGTATTTTTAATAATATACTTAAAATAAGAGGATCAACAATTGTTCACTTTCACTAAAAAGCGAGAATAACTTTTAATTCTGAGAACATACAGTATATCTAAAAGTCAATGTGGAATTTAATGTAGTTCTAATTTCGTAAGCGTGTGTGTGAGCCAAAGAATTCATGAAAAAGATTAGAATGCCTGATACGAAGTTTTTTTTCTGAAATTTAATTTGTAATGATTTACTTTTCAGAATCACCATGGAAAAGAGAAAGTAAATTGCGTTCTTTGATTTGTGGAACTAAAATCTACCAATGCTATACACAGAATGTTTAGAATTATAATTATTATTATGCAACAGTTAATTTTACGATATTATATCAATATGGCACTTCCAATTCGCTATTTAAATGTATTTGCAATGCCACTTTCTCCCCAACAATAGCAAGGACCGGAGGTTAAGAGCCAAGCACTCCATTAACCCACAACACCATCGACAGAATGTTTAGAACGCATTAAAAGGAAAAAGCACCACACAAGGGATTCCATAAGCAAATAAATGAAAAAAAGGCTCTGTTAATTTTGAGGGGGACACCACAACGTTTACAATAAGGGAAATTCCATGCTGAAAAGCCGCAGGGGAATAAATCAAGGCAATGTTAGATTTATCTGGCCATAGTGGGCTACTCCAAATCATGTGTCATGATTCCCAGATTAACGAGAGCAAATGGCGTGTCTTTCACCATTAAAAAATATGTGTTTTTAAAAATCTGACCGGCTTTTATTTTTAAAAAATATGATTTTACAAATCTGAGCGGCTTTTTCCAGCACACATTCTTTTAATTAAATACTGAAGTAATTCTCACAAGTTTTCTTCGATTAAATTTTTATCGAATTCGTTTCTTCGCTTAAAATTATAGAGTATCATACACAATTAAAATGAACTAAATTATACCAAAAATTCCGTAATGCATATCTTTTATGGAATTATTCTCGAAATTTTTAAATGGTCTCGGGCATGCCTAAATTAATTACTTAAAACAAAAATAATACAATTATAATAAGATAAAATTCATTTAAATATATGTGAACGGAACATAGCTTTCGGCGAATTGAAATGAACAATTTATACTGCAAAATATTCTTTCCTGAAGGGAAATTTCTCCAATATCAAAACGATGATTTTTTTAATTTAATATTTTCATTCAACTTCAATTTTTTCTTCAAATTCGATTAGTAGAAGTGATGTATTTTTTTTTCATTGATAAAAATATGAATTTTTTAAAATAAAAGTTGTAATTTCCACAATTTCTTAGTATTATTTTTCCCTTTATTATTTTTTTAGACTTTCATGGTTTCTTGAACTGGAAGAGGAAATATACATTCAGTGGCGTAGCTGCAACTTTTGCCGCCCTTCCTTTACATATGGTACATAAACCTAAAAAAAATCCAGGAAAAAATATGATGTTCGCAACGTAATTAGTCGTTTGACGCCCTTAATCTTTGCTGAAAGTTTAGGAAAATCATTTCCTAATTCACATCTCGACAATTTATCGACAAAAGGAAAAAATTACAAACTAATTACATTAGTTTTTATGTACAGAATGATAGAGCTATTTCTCTTATCTTGTTAGATATAAAATTGTGTTCCTGCATGTCTGATCTCGACCTCGGGACCGGAGGGTCGCAGATTCGAAACCCGATCTCACTGAAGATCCGCCGTGTATGGGGCCTGTTGCAAACGTCCTCCCGCTGGTGTGGCGCGGAAGTTTGGAGAGGGGGTGTCAGCTCAGGTGTCGTCCTCGTCATCTGATCGTGGTTCAAAATTACGAGGTCCGTCCCTAAATAGCCCTCGTGTTGCTTCAAAACGGGACGTTAATCTACCTAACCTGCTTGTTTGATTTTACCGCCCCTTTCAAAATGCCGCCCAGACAGACCGCCCCCTATAGCTACGCCACTATATACATTTTTTTAGTTTTCATTTGAATCATTTCTTACAAGCTCAACAATTACACCGAATATTTTAGTTAATAAGAGAAATTTGAATTCTAAAAAAATCCATAACAGTAAAATTTTATTTGGATTTTTAATACGACAGCGCTGGGAAGGTAATACGCACAAAAGACATATGCAAGGCGTCTCGACGAGTTTTCCGACAATAAAAAAAGTTCCACGAAATTACACAACTTTCGTTTTAAATCCAGAGTTTTGTCAAAATTAACATCACTTATTGGAATTTAAATTAAATTTCTCTGGAAAAAAATCAAACACTTTTAAATATATTAGAATCGTATCCAAGATTATTTACACTTTAACCCTCTGACTCCTAATCCGGCCGTAACCGACCATGCAACTTCTATACTAGTGGGGCGGATTTCGGCCTGTTACTGTTCCGAAAACGAGGAGAAGGCAGTTGGGCGAATGGTCATTAAGGGACCCCTTGGAGTAGAGATAAGAGATGAAAGGCATTCCATTTACATCTTCCACCACCCGTAGTGAGGGGAAACGGGGTTGACGAATCTATTTCACCTATCCATTAGTAAACAAACCTCCGTATACAACTGTACTCAGATTTTGAGAACCCTCAATGGTCAGAGGGTTAATTCCCATTGTTACTTTTAAGGAAAATACTAAATTTTGTCTTCTAACACCTTGAGAATAAAATTGAAGCTCTAATGTCTGTTGTTGCCAATAGGATACGCATTGAAATTTTTATAAAATCAATTTACAACATATAGTTGGCAGCCTGAGTCTTGATAAAAAATAAAAATAAAAAGATGTTTTTCAGCTTTGTTTGTACGCTTGAGAATATCATATTTTATTCTGCAATGTTGAAGGAAATTCCTTATGATATTATTGTTTATCAAAATTCATCTGTGTTTGACATTATAGCATTTTATCAAGGAAATTTTTTTCTGAAATAAAGCCCAGTGTTGGCAATTGGTAACAAACTGCTTTTTAGCCATAAACCATACTTAAAACAAAATAGGATTTTTAAAAGTATTTTTAAAAGTACCCATGTTTTATTCAAGAAATGAAAGTAAAAAAAAAAAACACATTTTAAAATCAATTCTTTAAAAAATCGGGCTTTTAAGGGTTAATTCAGCGTACTGAAAGACAGCATAACCTTCGTTCGTATTTAATATAGAAATAAAATTAATTTAATGAATACAAACGCAACGCCTACAACTAAACGATGCAATAAACAAGCTGATTTAAAACAGGAAGTGTTTAGATTTCTCTGTAAGAAAAACCAACCGCAACCAAATTTTGTGCACACACTTTACTGAGAATGCAGTTTCGATTTTTGAAATAAAAATAACACTTCACATTGCGAGTGCTAGAGGGGCAAACGGAATTTGTAATTTGCATAATACAGCATTTGGTACCAACTATCTATTGTCTATATTAGAAGTCTTGAAGCAACGTATCATGAAACGCCGATTTCAATTATCATGAGAGTCAATTTACCAAACAAAGCATTATTTGCAAAACTCTTTCACTAACAAAACAAAGTACATTTCACGTGTGATTAGAATATAGGTGCACTATCTATTTTTTTCGTCTGTTTTCGTTTCCGCATATGATTTTAATAAAATTATTAGTTAACTCCTTTTAGAGGCGATCATTTATTATTAATCCCTTTTCCACGTCTTATTTCGCGTCCAGTTATTACGCATTAACATTTATCTTGGCAATAGTTGTTAAGTACTTTCGTCAATGTTCAAGTTGCCTGCAGTAGAGCGCCATTACCCCTTCCCCCAAGAGCGGTCACAAAGTTAATTTTTTTAAAAAAAACTGAGAAATCGAAACCACATACCCAGTTACGTGTAACAAATTTGGTTTGGATCGACTAAGTAGTTTGTCTAGCATAGATATCCAAACATCTCCTCTTGAAATTCGATCTCTTTGTATTACCAAATCGTTTAAATGTTTCATTAAAAGAATTTCGAAAAAAATCCATATATGAATTTTTAGAGTGAAAATGCTGATTAACTTATTTAAATTTAAATGACAATTACAAAACAAAATCAACTGAATAAAATAAAATACACTCCTACAAACGAAAAGAAAAAAAAAGATTCAATGCACCAAAAAACTATTTAATTACATTAATTTCAACAAAACGCATGTCACCATCTTGAACGAAAACTACAAATTTCTTTCCCAAGATAACGCCACATGGGAATGGAATTTTTATATTACTTCCCAGCTTCAAAGTATGATGCGAATTTTACAACTATCATCCCGAACTTCAGATTGGTCCCCCTTTTTATATTTTTTTCCTCTTGCCTACATTGCCTCTTCTCAATCCCTTGTGATGTATCTTCATCCCTCTAGGGGTAAACCGATAAAGGATATAAAAATAGCGGATTGGATGCGGTGTTACCTGTAATACCGTGTCTCAAATTCGCAATAAAATCTACGGCTTATCGTCTCAGAAAAGGCTTCAGAAAAGAGCCATTCGGAATTCATATCTCACTACTACTTTCAAAAGATATTACATTTATGACTATGCAAATATTCCGTCGCAGTCATTTGCGTACTTTTGCTCGAGATACCAGGAGGGGTTCGTATATTGGATCTCCAAGACGGGTACGTAAATGGTGAGATGAAATGGAAAAGCAAGGCGTCAACGTCTTTGCTCGTATTATATCAGTGCTGCCTACATTATATAGATTATTTACCTCATTCTAATATTCAAAATGTCTGAAAGGTATTCATGCCGCCTGATAAGTAGTTGTCATTTCCTTTGCCACACCTTTTGTATGCACTGATTTCAGATATGTCAAAAGTTGCCATTCCAAGTACCGTCAAGTAACAGCTTAGTGACGGTTAAGGGAAAAGTTACGCGATGCATCATCATAACAAGTTAAATAATCTAGAACACAAGTTCGCAACCTGTCTCAGTCTTGTATGTTGTAGTTAAAAGGCGATGGGGTAGGGGGAGGTTGTAGCATGGAGCTTATAGAATTTGAGATTCGTTATTATTTTTTTTCACTGATAGTAGGAATAATGAAGAGAGTGAAGAAACCACCCACTTTTCAAAAAGCACTAAGAAACTTAGAAACAATTGAGAAAGTGTTTAGCCTTTAATCGAAAGGTTAAAAATATGATTATCTCTAGCAAAACAATAGCACAATATTTGTCACGAATATGTTTAGTAAATTACTCATCTAAAAGAAGCCAATTTGAATTTTAATTTAAATAAATTTAAACACTGAGAAAAAGAAATCATTACCCTACGATTTTACTAAACTGAGCCACTGAAACGGGAACAAATTTTTTTCAAAAAAAAAAAGGGATAAAAGAGCTTTTATTGCCTTATAAGGTGAATGGCAACGCTTGTTAAATGGTTCACTTTAATGTTCATGAAACATGATGCCTAGCTTAGTTCAGCAAAAACTGTCAGTAGATCTACACCTCAACTGCACCAGGTAAACCAAAACAAATAATGCAGAAAAGTTTATAAACTTACAATTTTCCAAGAGATAATGTGTAGCTTATTTTCTTCAGCTTCAACGAGTAAATTTCTAAGAAATATAATTTTCTATAGATATCCTATTCCTAGCGCTTGAATAAAAAGATTCAGTTTTTTTCTTTATCTGTATATCACTTCTTTTTTTATCTGAATGCCAAGAAAATTAGCCATAAGGGGAAATACCGGGAAAGGCTTTCTTCTTTTTTATTTGCTGAATGGACAAAAAATATTGATAAAGATGAGTAATGAAAGGGGATTTGTTTATGTGTTGGGATTATATATTCTTCAGTACTTTCGTTCTATTTATAAACTTACATATACCGTTTAAAAATAAAATGGTGCATCACATTGAAAAACATTTTTTTACGAACACATTTATTTTTACACAGAAACATTGAAAGGAAAAATTATTAAAAGACAAAGAAATTGAAAGTGGATCACTCATCTAATAAAAAGAATAACAAATTTATATTTACTTATATAATGGAGTTGGTTTCGATATGTAAAAATGGTTCAAAACATCGTCTTGATTTCAAATATTTCATTATAATATTTCTGCATACCTTATTTTAAAACGTATTCTATTTCATATATCATTATTTGAGATCCCCTGACATACTCAGACATAACACAAGCTAGGAACAAAAAAAGCTGAACTTCATGAAAACACCGTGAAATAAAATAAGTATGATTAATTGAACAATAAAAAGAATAAATTTCTACAAAAAGAGCTTGAGATTTAAAAAATATTGTGGAATTATTATACAAAAGAGAATAAGATTAATAAAATCTGATGACGAAAAAGCTGAAATCCGCGTTTCCGCGGAAATGTGTCATGTCTGGATATGCTGTTAATATTTATTTCCTGATTTGATTGACGAGTCAATATTTTTAGTTGGAAGAGTGGTGGCAAGATGAAAACGATCCAAAAGCTCCGATGTATAGGAATAAAATTAATTCAATATGTTTATTTGAATATTTTTTATATAAAAGTGATTTACTTCTCTACTTTTGCTTACTATAACTAAAGACGTAGTAATAAAGCACTATTTTAACATTTTCACATTAGGGGAAATGACACACGTTTAAGAAACCTTGGTCAAATGCAAGGATTAACTAGTATTTGTCGACTTGTTCACTCTGTTAGTACATCATAGAGAGTCGGTCGATAGAGTATCTTCGGGTGGAAAAAAGAACGCGCCCATTTGATGGGATTCACGTTACAGATTGAGAAGGGACTTTTGATGAAAACTGACTACCAGAATTGATAAATTTCACGATTTTCGTTTAACAAACGTTGCTTTTCCGCAAGGCTTTTTAATTTTTGTCCACTCGTGAATATTTCTCCACAGTAAAATTTATTTCTGAAAAAGTTTTGCCGACCCAAACTTCAACACAAACACGAAATTAAAAATTGAAACATCAATCAAGGATATCTATTAAATTCAATAGCTTCTAAAAAGTTATAAATGAAACGTTTTAAATTAAAATCCTTTCCATCCTTTAATTCCATCTTTTCTTGAATAATTTTTCCTATTAATACTAAGGATTTTCACGGAATTACGTCTTTTGAAGCTTTCTACGATCCCAAGATTCTACTAAGAAGACCGTTAGTGGGTGAATCGTTGTTTAAATAGCATGCCATGTTGGAAACTCAATATATTTATTTATTTATTATGCATGACGATCCTGCCTACATGTAGGCTGTAAAGCTCGAAAAGAGCCGACGGGCAGAGAAAAAATTAATTTTTTTATAAGTTGCACCCATATCAGGTGGGGAATGTTTAAAATGTAAAATTTCATCAAACTAAAAGAACAAAACCGACTCAAACAACATTCGCAGATGCATACAATACTCGAAACAAAATTATATTATACAAATGATGGTTGACTGTAGGAGAAACAATTTCCAACCTTGCCCCGACAAAAGAAACAACCTGGGTAAACAAAATATGAGATCACTTCAAACACTGCCAGGCCTGCAATTGCGCGAAAAAGAATTAAGAATGTGAAATTAATCGCTGGCTATGCAACATTCTGCAACGTCGTAAAAAAAAGATTTAAATTCACAATCTCCAACACCTTGAAGTCTCAAATAAGCAAAACTTAACTTTTCAGGGCAGTTTCCAGTTTATCCGAAAGAAATTGGTGTGAAAAGAAAAAAACTAACTTCCAACTAAGTGATGTTCACATTCCTACGGTGCTTAACAAGAGAACCACCAAATATAGAAGTACTTTTCCCCTCGAGTTAACGAAATTCCACCGGCTCGAAAATTCTTCCAACCTTCCTCCAGAAGACAGAAATGAAAATTTCCATTTTGAAACTCGAATGGCAAAGAGGAAAAGAAAGTTAACTTACGTCAAACGCAGCCGTCCAAAAGCACGACGCTGTGTCACAGCAAGCAAGTTGCTTCAGGCGGGAGGGTTTATATGAAAGAAAGCAATAGACTTACAGCGCCCAGTCTCATGCGAAAATTTCTTTTTTACGTAGCAGCTTGAGAAGGGATTTTCGGAGACAACTGACTCCATAGAATTGATAAATTTCAGAATTCCACGGTAGAATAAAATCGCCCTCGTTTTGTTTGTTGGACATTTCTTTTTATCGTAAAATGGGAAAATATGAAGCAGGGACGCAATGGTAAATATTTGACAGAAAATTCACTGGGTTTGAAATCTTTGGAATGGACAGTAATTGCGTCTCTTGTTGCTGATTCCAGTTGAACTCAAGAAATATTCTGGACATTTGAGTTTTCGATTTAGTACATGATGTAACGTAGTTTCTTGAGTAATTCAAAAATAAAATAGTTTTAGAGAAATGATCACTGAAGATAAATTCAGACGAAGTAAAGGGTTCTAAGATTTCTGAAATCAAATAATAATAATTTCACAGCAAATTCTAGCATATATAATATAATATTACTTAAAAAATCAGTTTTATTAGTATCAAATTTCTTATTCAATATTCAAAAATCGTAAGTTTACTGCCTGGAAAATAATAAATAAAAAGTATTCTATTTTATAGATAATCTTTTGTCTACGTGAAAAAAGGAAAAGGCTTAGATGAAGATAAAATATATGAACAAGAGAGTGTAAGCCAAATAAAAAAATAGAATGACCAGCGGGAGTGGCCACCCCTAAACTTTCTCGTATATTTCTCAAAAATTTGTCATTTCCCCTCCCCCTGCGTGGATAAAAAATTGGAACAGAATGCAATGACTATCAGAAGGCTTTCCATTGTAAATTATAGTGATTGTAAAATATTTAGGTGAAGAATCAATTCAAAGAGATGCGTATATATTAAAACTCAGCAATATTTATTTTCTATCACATTCTAGTAAGCTCCGCTAATATGAGGGCGTGCGCGAGCGAAAAGAAAACAGAAAAAAATGACCTCGTTCGCTATCGTTGAATAGCTTGTGCATGCGCAGAGATTTTGCTCGCAGTACGCAAGTAAAAAAATTGAATATGCAATTTGAACGCCTTTTTTTAACCGATTGAAACGAAATTTGGGCACAGATCTATAATTAATGTTAGCAACCGTCATACAAACTTTTATTTTTCTAAGCCAAAGGGTTTAGGAGATATAATTTTTGCCATTAAGCGATTATACAGTCCGACAGACAGTCACCCCTTTGACGGATTTGGCCCAAAATTTTATACGGACCTACATTTCTGAAGAAAGAAATGTGTCCCAAATTTTATCCATCTAGCTATTTAAGTTTTCCAGTTAAAGAGTTCACATGAACGCAGACAGACAGACTTCCCGTAGAAGGATTTTGTCCAACATTTAATAGAAACCTACAAATTATGTTTAAAGACCACATACCAAATTTCGTCCCCGTAGCTCTAATAGTTTTCGAGTTATCGTGTTCACAGACACACAGACATAATTCCATAAATTGTGTTTTTCGGACTCAGGGAGGTCTAAAACGTGGAGATTCGTCAAAATCTCGAGTTCGAATTTTTTGACGATTACAATACTTTCTCTTTGTATACTTCGTATAAAGTGAAAAACAGACATCTCTAGCAAAATAAAGTGGGTGTTTCAATACTCTGCTTCAAAACAATAAAGCGGGGAGGGGGGATAGATACTAGTATGTAGAATTAATTTTCATTTTAGTTTATTTTTCATGCTTATACAAAAAAGAAATCAATGGCACTCTTTGGTCTTAGAGAGATACGCCCACGCGCGCTCACAAACCTGACGCAAAAATAAACTCGAAAGTTAATATAGTTCTGGTCATCTCAGAACAACAGGATAAAAATATCATGTTCAAACGATAGGAGACTGCATGAGAAAGTTAAATATAGAATTTGTTTCGCGCTAGGAAATACTGTATTCCATTTTGTTAGTTTTTCCATTTATAAAAGACAACAAGAAAACGAATCTACAAAAAGCATTCTCGTATTTTTAGATATAAGGTCAATGGGTTTTAAGAGCATATCTCATGATTATACCTGAAATTTCAGGAGTAGTCGCTTCATCGTAAAAATCGAAAAAATGTAAAGCAAAACAAATGT
>BGPR01000564.1:149748-199736 GCA_013235015.1 Araneus ventricosus | reverse complement strand
TTGCTCTCGTTCAAAAAAGCCCTTAATTTTCCTAATTCTATTTATTTAAAAAGCTCGATGTGAAATTACGTAGGCGTACCAAAACGTTTCGGTAATAGTCTTGTAAAGCGCCAACAAAGGTATTAGTTGTTGCGATAGTGCAGAGGTTCCCAACCTGTGGTACGTGTACCCTTGGGGGTACGCGAAGGATCATTTGGGGTAAGCGAAGGACCATTTCGGGTACGCGAACTCAAAGTCGGTAATGGCGGACACAAGAAAGCATGAGGGATTAAAAATGTTACAGAATTTTGTTTCCCCAAGTTCGTGTAAAAATTAAATGTGAAAGTTGTGCAAGTCCTAAACCTATCCTCAAAATAAGGAAAAAGTAAAGAGTAATTTTTTAGCCATCCTTATAAGTTAATGCGAAATTATTACAATACTGATTTCATCTGTTCTGACATTGAACTAATACTATTGTGAAAACAGAATAAAACGTAAAATCAAAAGTAAGTCTTGCAAATGTTATAAATTCAAGGCATTTGACTCTCAAGCTCATCTATGCCCTTGACATTACTGATAAAAACTTCTTTGCATAGACGGAGGGTTGAAGGGCGGATATGACAGTATGAGCACACGAAAATAAAAAGTCTAATCAAGGGGTGCGCGAGGGAAAAAAGGTTTGGATCCCCTGCGATAGTGGATTGCAATTCTGATTGCATACGACTTCATTTTAACATCAAGTGTTATTCGATTTATCTACAGTTCATCAGGAGAGCATTTTTAATTAATGGCGGAATACTGCGCACATGGGATCACACATACCTCATGAGAACAACTCCCGATAGTCACAATCGCAGCCAGCATTTGCTGGCGATATACGGAGTTAGTCCTAGAATTTTCTGATAAAACCATGCATACATCACATTGCATTATAGTATTATACAGAGATGTTCAATAAAAAAACATAATTATTTTTCGGAAAACCAACTAGTTATCCTTACCTCTAACTTCTAAGGCTACAGCAAAAGCCTCGCTACCTCGCTCATTCTCAACATTAAGAGTGTACTTTCTGGAATCACTGCCATCCACTCTTTCTACGATGAGTCGCGCTTCATAGCAATCCCTGGATCCTTCATCCTGGAACAGAAGTACACATGCATCAGTTATTTGTCATTGTTAAGCTAATATTCCTCCAAGAAGACATTGAGTAATTAACCCATTATCTGCCATTGTCTCGTCTTTGTAACGCTTGTTTTTTATTTTCACATCAAAAGTGCAATTTTAGCTTTCATTATTGCATCTGAATGAATGCTATAAAAGGTGCAAATCCAATAAAAAAATTTATTCTAATTAAAATATAACTAAATATAATTAAAAGTTAATTAGTGGGTTTAATTAAAAAATAAAAAATACAATATTGAAACAATAGAGTTTTGGAGCAAATGGGTTAAAATTACATCGATAAAAATTTGCAAGCATGACATAAATATATACACCGATGGGTCAAAATATTAAAACCATATGCTGATCAGACGTTGTCTGCAGCGCCAATCAACGAAAGGAAAAAAGATATGGATTAATAGAACTTTGACAAAGGGCAGATTGCAAAGACAGGAAGACTGGGCAAAAGCATTTTGGAAACGTACATATCAGAGGTTTTTGTAAAAGGTGAAACATATCCATGATTTTAAAGACCGATTTTATCTTAATAATGAAAAATTCAAATTGATAGCAAATTGCAAGAATAATTTTAACTGTCGTTCTGCTTAACCAGTACGAACATTTGAAATTTCCTGTTAATATCTACCAACACTACGGTACCAACCACCCAAATAACGCAACCGTTAATATTAATCCAAAATATACAAACAGCATTCCTATTGCTAGTTTTGTGAATCTGAGTAAGGAAGAGTAAGCACAAAAAGAAATAAAAACCATTAACGCATCTAACAGCGGAAACGAAAAATAATTCTAAGTAAACATTACTTTTGAAAAAATTAGAATGAAGTGAAACCAATTTCCATCGTTTTCGGGGCAAAGAAACCTACAAACAAAACAACAGCATAAATAGTCTAAACAGATTGTTTAATTAGATTGTTAGGCAATCTAATTAAACAATCCGAAAATAAATCAATGAGATATTTATTTCCCCTTATTTGAAAGGTTACGGAAATTGATAAATATGTATTTTTACATCTTATCCTTACTTTCCTGAACTAAAAAAATAAATAAATAAATATATATATATATATATATAATCAAAAATTTATGGCTAGCTTCTAATTAGCATCGTTCACTATCTTTCATAAACGAAAAGATGATTTTCCGAAACAAATTGGTTGGGATCATAACTAATTTCTGGGAAAATTATTTATCTTCTGCATGTTACAAAGAAAGGAATCTTTAAGACGGTAACAAGATTTCAAATAATAACATTAACTCACAACACAAACTTTTTTTTCTGCCTTGCGCAAATTCTTAAAAAACAAATAAATACCCTAAGCTTGTTTATCGCCTGCCAAATTAGCTAAAAGCACTTGCCAACATTTTCCTAAGTTGAAATTAACTTATTAAAAATTCCAAGTAGACGGTTACTCATCAAAGGTTGCAAAGCAAAAATCTCTCCTGAGCTTAAGAGTTTCTTAATTACTAAAATTGTTTTAACACTTGCCTGACAAAGCCTCTTCTAAAATAACACTCACCTTCTTAAAAGCTAATTTGCGAAAAGCTTCCCACTTGTTATTTTTAATTGAACTTCACACGATAAAAGTAAGCGCTAATTCACAGCGTTGATTATAAGTAAATTTACAAAGCAATTTTTGAAGAAAATTTTTAGCCACCGATTGCCTTATTTTCGAAGCTGGAGTTTAAATTCCTTTAGGAAATACGTCAGAGAACAAGTAATTATGAAAAATAAAAACCAAAGTAAACACAACGGTGGATAATAATTTTAACTGCATTCGGGATTTATAAATATTTTTCATGTAAGAAGAGAAAAAAAAATATTTTAAACATGTTGGTAACTCATTATTAATGTTATTCTATATATCGCTTAAATCAGTTTCATCCATGTCTATTTTCTTCATTCTTGAGAAACATTCTTCAAAGTTTTCACGGAGTAGGTAATAAACCCATTATCTGCCATTATTATCCCTTTTTTTTGCGACGTTTGCTTTCTTTTTATATTCACCTCAAAAGTGCAATTTTTAGCTTTGATTGTTGCATCTGAATGTTGAGCTGACTGCTGTAAAAGGTACAAATCCAATAAAAATCACTTTTCTAATTAAAAATATAATTAATTATAAATATAAGTTAATTAATTAGTTTAATTAAAAAAATTTAGAAATAGAATAGTGAAATAAGAGAGTTTTGGCGTATAATGGGTTAAAATTACATCATCAAGTAATAAAAGTTTACAAAAATGACATAAATATATACACAGATGAGTCAAAACATTAAAACCACATGCAGATGTTATCTGCAGTGCTTATCAAAGAAAGGGATAAAAGTAACGATTAATCGAACTTTAACAAAGGGCAAAAGCGTCACCGACCAAGTAATTATGAAAAATAAAAACCAAAGTAAACACAACGGTGAATAACTTTAACTGTATTCAGGATTTATAAATATTGTTCATGCAGAGAAGAGGAAAAAATATTTCATACATGTAGGTAACTCATTATTTATGTTATTCCATATTTTGTTTAAATCAGTTTCATTCATGTCTATTTTCTTCGTTGTTGAGAAATGTTCCTGAAATATTTCGAGGATAAAGTAAAATTGATTTCGGTGAAATATATTTCTGATTGTAAACTCCGGAATTCTATTTCTAAAATCTCTAATAAGGTTCACAAATAAAATCAGATGATGCGTAAATATAATACGTCAAACAAGACGAGAAAAAGTATTTGAAACATGTAGGTAACTCATTACTAATGTTATTCAATATTTCGTTCAAATCAATTTCATTCATGTCTATTTTCTTCATTGTCGAGAAATATTTCGAGTATAAAGTAAAATTGATTTCGGTGAAATATATTTCTGATTGTAAACTCCGGAATTCTATTTCTAAAATCTCTAATAAGGTTCACAAATAAAATCAGATGATGCGCAAATATAATACGTCAAAGGAGATGAGAAAAAAATTTGAAACATGTAGGTAACTCATTATTAATGTTATTCAATATTTTGTTTAAATCAATTTCATTCCTGTCTATTTTCTTCATTGTTGAGAAATATTTCTCAAAGATTTCGCGGAAAAAGTAAAATTGATTTCAGTGCAGTGGCGAATACGAGGGGGGGGGGGCCATGGGGTGCAGCCCCCAGAGCTAGACCAGAATTTTTTATTTTATTTTAAATCACTGCAGCTGTTTTTTTTCTTCTTCTTCTTAATCTCCCTTTAAAAAAAGTGGCAACATTTCTTCCTGGCTTTTGACAGCTCTAAAATATTCCCACTTTGGTAGATATTCCACACGCATTTGTAGCGTTAACGTGGTCAAAAACATGTTTTTTGCTAGTTATTTCATTGTGTTTTTTATTAAATTATCGAAAGTACTGTCCTTTTAATTTTTATTATCAGGTGAGTAAAATCTGTAAAGTTAAAGTGCTTTGGTTTACATAAGCCATAAGGTTTGACATTCGTCACGACGATACAAAATGTTTTATACCTCAGCCCCTCCCCCCACCCAAAGCCTGGATTGGCCACTGTTTTAGAGAAATATATATCTGTTGTTAAAACTCCATAATTCAGTTTCAAAAATCTCTGGCGAGTTTCGCAAAAAAAATAAAGAGATAATTTATAAATATGACAAACGCAAGGTAAATGCTATTGCTGTGAAATTTACAGCAAAATTGAAGAATAATGATACTGGCTTCATTTTTATTGATTAAAAAATCGTTTTTGGAAAGCTATTTCTATTAAAAATCTCAAAATTGCAACAAAATAAAATTCATTAACAAGAAAAATAAAAAATATAGAAAATTCAGTTGGATTTCTCAGTGTAGTATTAATCATCTATAAAAAAATAAAACACAGCGGTTTTACTATCAATATAAAGTAATGACACCTAAAATGACATTTTTATTTCTTCTTACTAAAATTTAAATTGCTGATAGTAAATGATAATTTTTTATCTTACCTGACAAATAATTGTTTTAAGATAAATGTACCATTTACTGAATTCATTATTAGATGATGTCTATACTTATAAAAGCCAGTGTTTGCGTATGTGTGTGTTTGTCTGCGATGTCCAGACGAATCTATCGCACTTACAGCCATGAAATTTGGCACACAGGTCGTCGTAATGGTGACTGAATGCACCTCGAAGCCGAAATTTTAAAATTTAATCTAGAAATTTTTTTATTTAATGTTTTGTGTTGTTTTGGTTGATTTTTCGCACTAATTTATCAATAGCATGATTTTCGATAATTGTACGAAAAAAATACATACACAATCGGAAAGAGCACGCGATTTTCGTTCTAATGAAGTTAATTTTTAATTTCTAACGTAATTTTTTGAATTTTGTGATATTTTTAAAAAATAGTCAGTTTTGCCATTGGAATGATTTTTTTTGTTTTTAAATTTGTTGCATCCGACTTTCTAATAACACTATTTTTTTCAATTTTTTCCAGCTTATAACTAGAACGGTTCTGTCGTATTTAAAACAAGAACGGTTAAAATATCTTTTCCCGTTTTTTTTTTTAATTAATTTTTTCCAGGGCAGATGAAAGTTATTTTTCTGCAGCTAATTTTCACCCGCGGCCATTTTCCGGAACGCAGATGGCTATGTGATTGGTTGAAAGGGAGGCGACGTCATAACCTTGAATTGGGTGACTGATTATTATTTGCGGCAGTATCTTAACGTATTTATTCATCTCGCATACTTTGCTTTGTGGCTTGCAGTATAATAATGATTTTCACGTTGCAATTTTTTAATATTGTTTATCGCGAAAAAAATAAGCGGAAAAATCAATAATGTGTATCTTTTGTATTGATTTTGTTTCCAAAACTTTTTAATGCCATTGTGGGCGGGTTTTTTTTTTTTTTTTTTCTTCATTTTGTTGAAGTTCTGATTCCACGGGCAACGCCGTGCGCGTACTGCTAGTTAAGAATATTTGTCAATTTTAATGTACCGTCAAAAGCAAGAAGATTGCTTATCTAGTCGATTTGTTAGACCTAATGTTTTTCTTCTACAAAAGATTATTAACTAAACATGTTAATCCATTTACTTTACTATGAATAAAAGGGGTTTGTAAGCTCTTACTTTTGAAATACGAGCTTTCAAAATTTGATTTTAAAATACCCATCTCATAAGTTTCACAAAGACATAATTTGTACGTCGAATCAAGTTCAAAAGCCATCAGGTAACTGATTTTATTTTTCCCTTTCCCTGAATGTTACATTTTTAGTATTTACGTTCATCTTCTCACTCAAATACAAATATATGTATAAAAATAAAATTTTTGATGTGTAAGTTTTAAACAAAAAATGTAGAATAAGATTTTTAAAAAATGATAACATTTGACGGCAGAATAAATGATGCCTACTAAAACTTACTTTCACAAAAAAAGAGCTACATGAAGTTAAACAAAGTAGTTGTTGGTCGTGAACATTTTACTTGCAATAAAGAACGCCTAATCATGATCAGGCAAAATTTTGAAAGATGTCCATTCAAATTTTTATATGAATAAATGTATGTTTTATACGAAGCTTGTTAATTTAACAGAATCAATGTTAAGATATTGATACCCCTTAAGAATGGCTAAATTGAAAATAAGAAGTGTCGTTGATATTTATTTTAAAAATCACATGTTAGTACTTCTATTTTAGCCAATTAAAATGGAATCTTTAATCGCCACACTTATTTGAAACTGAAGAATTTCACTTCGTCCGATACTTCTTTTCTTTATTCAAGGAAAAACTCAGAAATCATTTTATCGGAAACAAAATTTCCTGTCCCCAAAAAAATTATGAAATTAGGAATAAATCAGAATAATTGGTCAAGCAAAAAGTTTCCCGTTGCCTCTGTTTTATAATCAAAAATTGCAGCAAATATGCACTACCATTGAAACAACCACCAGCATCGTCGAATAATTTTATGCAGACCGATCAGTTCGCCAAGATTTGTCAAATAGACAGTGGCGTAGCCAGGATAAGCGCCGCGAGGGGCATAATTTCTTTCATTAATCATCATTTCTTTCGCCCCCTCCTATCATCATTAGTAGGGGCCAGGGGCATATATTTTTTAATGCCGTCACAATATTTGACTCCAAAAAGAGGCGTAAACGAATTAAAAGTTTTGTGACTATCGGTAGTGGGGGAGAGGGGGGAAGTGGGCCCCCCCCCCCCCCACTACGTAGTACGGTAAGTGGAAAATAATATGATTATTTCTTATCTCAGTCGTCATCAGTGGCTTAACATATTAAGGCCGAAATTAATATAAAGCATAGATTTAAATAAGTTTCTATTAAATTATATTTAAAATCGATGTGGAAAAAAATTTTCTTTTGGGGGTTTTTAAAAATATTTTTGTAGAAAAAAAATTTAAAAAATCGGCAAAAGATAATTTTTCAAAGCTTTTTTACATACATGTTACAGATTTTTGAAATACAGTAAAATATAAAAAATAAAAAGCAGTTTCTGATTCAAGCATCACCTTAAAAATAAATCAAAGGAAAAATTTAAAAAAAATTCAAAGCATCCGACTCTTTGACTTCAAAATCTATAATGAAAGGAAAAATAAAAAAAATAAAAACATCCGACTCTTTGACTTCAAAATCTATAATCAAAGGGAAAAACAAAACATCCGACTCAAAATCTATAATCAAAGGAAAGATTAAAAAAAAATTTCAAAACATCGACACTTTGACTTCAAAATCTATCTAATTGGCGGTATATGCGTGTTGCAAACTCTTTAGGAGTTCGGAAAAACCTATTGACTTCATAGAAAAAGTAAAAATGAAACAATGATATGCATTCGGTTCATCTACGGAGGTGAAATGTAATTGTCCTATAATAGGACGCTGCGCGTTAACGGGTTACTAAGTCAATGCCGCCAGGCTTATGGTATTATTTTAACGCCCCCTCATCATATGTTCCTTTAACAATAATGTTTTGACTCCACGGCGCCCCCCTTAAATTGACGCCCGGGATATCAATACCCCCCTTGCCCACCGGTTGCTACGCGACTGCAGACAGGTTTGGTTTGATAAGCCGAATATCTTTGATTTCTAAACCTAGCTTATGTCAATTATCATGAAACGCAGTAAATTTAAAATAGCATGCTTCATCTCCGCTGTTGTCATTCCAGTGACAGAAACGTAAAGAAAAGTCCTAACAAAGTAATCAATCATAAAAGCTGCTGAAAAATTGTTAGAGAGTCGTAACTGATGACCATAATTAATCTCAGTTTCACCAAACTGCAAACCTGACATGAACGAAGGTGGGTAGAGCAACCGATAAGATCTAATTTTGCGAGTAAGAGAATAGAATATTAATCCTCTGACTGTCGAATTTTTTTTTTAAATCGATAATTATTGTTTAGCAACGGATTCGGAAACCCTCCGCTTTTGCGCATGCGCCGGGCGGAGTTATTTTCATCAAAATAGGGGGAAAGTGAAGAAGGGAAGGGAGATGTTTACATTTTACTGAGCGTGATCTAACAAAGAACTCCGGAAATGCGCTCATATAAACTCATTGCCTGACACCTCTTTCCGGTGTAAAATCGTCCGAAAGTGGTAGTCTCGGAATCCGTTGCTGAACAGTAGATTTGAATTGTTATTTATGTTCAAGACTTGATTAGTAAAATACGATTCAACGCTGTAATAGTTCTAAGTAAACACAATAGCTTGCAAAAATCGGGGATGCAGTAGAAAATAGACTAACTTCCTACCCGTGGAAATCGCTGGATAAACAGTCAGAGTGTTAAACTCTGTATTCCGAAGTCCCCCTATTCCGAATATCTACTAAATTTTTTTACATATTCCTAAAAAACATATGTCGGTTTATTTATCTTTATCAGCAATACGCATTTATTTAAATCGGAATTTACCACAAAAAATTAATGATATTCATATTCACAGCAAAAACATTGATTATTGACTGACTTCAAATGATATACTGAAACATGTTCAAAGGCTGAATTTCGTCCACATTCGGGTAATTGCTTTATTTCTCAAATAACTGAGCATTTAGATTTTAATCAAGGGAAATCATTTTCCGTTCCATCACATAAAAGAAAAAATTCGCCTTTTGTATCGTTTGGCTTTCAAGTCCTGTCTCATTTCTAGAACGCAAAAAGAAATAATAAATATAAGTAGAACGCCATTTGTTTTTTTAGAAAATCTTGCTTATTTTTATTGCAATCTCTTGAACTAATAACAAATCTTTTATTACGAAGAAATACAGCGACAAAAGGGGAAAAGATACTAGCGTAATTCCTTTTGAGGATTTCTATTCTGCATCGAATAATTTGAATGGTTTTGCGTTTCATAATTTTAGTGGGCAAAGGTTCGTGTCTTTTTTGTCAACAATTTCCGATAAAACGATTTTTAAAAGTAATTTTACTCCGACTTAGAACTTAAAACTTTTTGTTTTAGCTAATGTATAAATATCAATTTTCAGCTTTTAAGACATTCTTAAAAGTCTATCGACTTCACTTAAAATAATAATGTTCCTAAATGGTTAGCGACGGAAATCTTCAAAGAAATTTCAGGTAATAATAGAGAAGTGAAAAATGATATATAAAAATAATAACTAAGATAACAATGAGTTACATAACGTAACTAGCATAATAAAGTTAAATATTTTCTTCGAATCAAAATTAAATATAACTACTATGCTGGAGATTATTAAAATTATGACCTAGAAAATAATAATGGAACTACAAATTTATAATGACGTTTGAAAACTTATTATGGTATTTTATAATGACGTATCTTAAAATACTGATATTACCAGCAATATATTATTTTTCTTAAGGCAATATATTATTATATTTTATATACTGCCGTATTATTATCTACCATTATCAGCAATAAATTTATATTTTGAACACGACAGCGAAAAATAATGATAGATTGGCTCGCTGTAGAATTCCGTAGAATTAAAAAAGGTTTCAATTGAATTCTAAAACAGACATAATAAATCTCCTTAACGCTAATCAAAATGTATATTTGTTTTGATTTAAAACTAATAAGTGGGGGGAGCGAATCTGATGACGTTATTTAATAAAGTATAACTCACATTAAGAATTAATTTCACCGAACAGTAAATATGATAAAACTATAAAGGGGATTCGATAAGATCATATTCTGTGAATTACTGAATGGTTATAATCTCTTATTAATCCATTATTACGTAAATATCTTGAATAACAGTCAAATGTTAAAAATGTAACAGTTTAAATTCACTTTAGAACGAACGATATTGTATACAATATTCTTCTGAGCGGTATAATGACACAAAAAAAGTATTTGAGATATCTTAACGTAAAAAAATTTACTTACTTCTTGTATTCATAAAACAATAAAGATAAATAAAAAAATGTACCGGAGCAAAGTTGTAGAAAGTTTTTATGTTCGACAATGGAGGTAGTCTTTGAATTTTTTGTAACATGAACCGTTTGGCTAGAATCATTGAAAAAACATACTTTCAAGAAAATAGGAAAAAAGATCAGACAAACTAAACAGGTAAACGCAACTCTCAACATGGAACTATAATCTTACCTCTCTTCTTTTTTTTATGCAAATTATCTACACAAATCTTTCCTTTCATCATTATTAACAAAATTATAGTTAAATGTCTACTTTTATAAGCATTAACAAAATTTCAATTAAATGTCTCATTTTATCAGTATTAACAAAATTACAACTAAATGGCCCGCCTTTATCAAAATGCTTAAAATATTTTAATGTTCCCAAACTCGCCAAAAACAATGAAAGCATTAAAATGGCCACCATCCTAAAACAAAACGAAAAAATTAAAATTCTTGCATTTTATGAACTCAAGGGACCTTCATAACAAATTCCAAGAAAATAGAACAAAACGCTTGGTCGTGAGTGGGTAACAAACAAATGTGCAGACTGATGAAATGCCGAACGGTCGAGTTGAAACAGAGACCCCGCTTCGCTCGCTCAGTTACTCTTGATAAATTACGCAATGCATCTGTTTCCCCAATTACATTTCAGAACTTAGCATCTATAAAGAATCCCCTGAAATAAATGCCAATTTGTCGTCCTTCACCTGGTGCACTCCTCACTCAACAGTGTTAAGCTCAAGTAAGTATTTGATAATTTATAAGTTATGATAATAATACGGGGTGATTCATAAGTCTCCATATAAATGGTGAAAGCGGCGACTAATATTTATTTTATTTGTACAAACAGTATCTACAATTTATAAATCGTCACAAAGATTACCATCTGATACCCATTTTCAAACCATGCTGTCATTTTGTCTCATTCCTATACAAAATCCAAACTCCTGATAGATTTCATTCAGTGGCACAATGAAATCCAAAATAGGATTGTTTTTCTTTCAGCTGTTGTCACTCTAGTAAGCAGAAACTTATATTTTTTCATAAAAACAAAATGACCCACTAAAACCACTCAAAAATTTTCACATAAGGATTCTAAATACATTAATCGCAGTGTTATAAAATCCTAAACATCCCGTGCAAATACACTTAAATTAGTGCTTAAACACTTAGATAAGGGCCTTAGATTATTATCAGTATGAAAAGTACCAATCACACCATTGACTTCAAGATGATTCCTGACGAGATGATGATATCATTCAAGAAAAATAACTCTCAAGTTGCAGTAGATAAACTATGCCGAGCCTTGTACCATGCCTCTAAACACTTTCTACTCCTAACACCTATCCGTTATTCCCTAAATGAGCACCAAATTCCTGCAGTTGACCACGGCCCACGGTTGGGTGTCCCTCACCTTTCTCTCAGTCGTGTCAACCTCAAGTGGAGTGTTCCTAATACAGAATGATACAGCACTCACTTCTGGAGTATCCATAAGGCTAATGAAGGAGTGACGTTTAAGCGTCGACGTTCAGAAAACCCAAAGTAGGACTTGCTCTTCTTTTTACTGTCGCCACTCTCGAAACCAGAAACTTAATTTGATTTTTTAATACAAAAGAGCTGTAATCGATCATAAAAGCAGCTCAAAAATTGGTCCACATAATGAGTCTAATGACCATAATGCTCTAAATTTTTAAACATCCCATCTAGATACACTCAAGTGCCTTAAATTATTATCAGTATGGAAATTACTAATCACACCATTGACTTCAAGACAAGACATGATGAAGCCATTCAAGAACAATAACTATCAAGTTGCACTAGATAAACTACGCCGAGCTTTGTGCGATGCTTTTAAACACCTTCGACTCTTAACAATGATCAGTTATTCCCTAAAATGAGCGCCAAATTCCTGCCCTTGACCACGGCCCACGTTTGGGTGTCCCTCACTTCTCGCTCAATGGTGTCAACCTCAAGTGGAGTGCTCCTAACACAGAATGACACAGCACTCACTTCGGGAGTATCCATAAGGCTACTGAAAGAGTGACGTTTAAGCGTCGACGTTTAGAAATTAATTGGATGGTGAAGAGCGAGAAGATATCGTGAATGTTATGAGCTAGGGTGAAGCTTTGGGTAATTAACTAGAAAGCAATTTGCAGAGCAGGAGACAGAAGATGTCACTTCGGAGTAGCCATGTTATAGATTGGTTCTGAAAGGAGATTTGGTTCGATTCCAAAATGGATTTGAGATTGTGTGGATGGTAAGGAATAAGTATGTAGTTCGAAAAAAAATGAGAAAATATGGAAGTGTAAGCTATGATAATTAACTTATTTCGATGCCAATACTTCAACAGTTGATTTTTTTTAACAATTTAAATGACTACTTTCAGGTGCTTAACTTTCGAACAAAATTCATATTATTGCATGATATTTAACCATTTTTGATATCATGACCTTCCACAGAGATTCGTATTTAATCTTAGTAGTACAGAAATAGATTACGAACACGTTTTTGCGCCTATTTATTTTTTTAAATTATCAGAAATATATGCAATCAATATAAATACTAATACATGTAACATTCTTCTGTTAGAGAAAACATTAGACAAAACAGTCGTTAGCAACGGAAACACAGTTCATTTAACTTAATCATTTTTAAATGATATCTTTCAGATCATTTAGATACTCTGGAGATACATCCAAGCCATGATTAAAGCAGAGAGAAACGCAAAGCGCAAGACACCGGCGACGTTTTAAGCAAAGAAAAAAGGCTGATTGCAACGTGTCCGAACTATAAATATCGTGGAAACTAGGAATCAACTGAAGGCTTTAGAGCTGATTGAATAAGGATTTCTTCAAGTTACAGTGACACTTATACTTACATTGGAATTTAAGTAAAAATAATAAGTTCATAAATAAAAAAGTTCAGCGACGTTTTTTTAAAAATAAAAATAGGAAAATTCTAAATCATTACCTACATATAAATCTCACTTAAAATTTTGATAGTTTCGAACGTTTTCAAAGCAAATAACGCCTTTTTTGCAACGCAGTCTTTCCAATGTCACACTCTCCATCCCCTTGTTTACACCTCCAATCGCGGGAACATTTTTACTTTTTGCACGAAAAAACGCTAGTCATTTTTAATCCTTATTTACTGTTCAGCAACGGATTCCGAGACTACCACTTTTGGGCGATTTCACACCGGAAAGTGGTGTCAGGCAATGAGTCATATGAGCGCATTTCCGAAGTTCTTTGTTAGATCACGCTCAGTAAAATGTAAACATCACTCTTCCATTCTTCACTTTGCCCCTATTTTGATGAAAATAAACTCCACACGGCGCATGCGCAAAAGGGCGGAGGGTTTCCGAATCCGTTTCTAAACAATATCTTGCATATGCATTAAATGGTATTACGTCACAAAGCAGCGTGTAGCTAAATATGTTAAATAACGAGCGACGTCACATTGGTCACGTGACTATAACGTCATGTGAATTGACTCCATTACGTTTGGAAAATTTGCATGAGATTTCTACGTTGTCGCAGACATTTTGGCGATTTCTATTTTAGCCAGGATGTTCCGCATAGAGTCGAATAGTTATAAAATTAATTATCCTGTTTTTTGTACAGAACAATAGAGTCGAAGTTGTGTACGCCGATACTTTTTTGTACAGCATCGTCTTGGCATTTCCATGCATGCAGATCCCACTCATTGCATAGAGTGGGTGTGGCGTAGTCTTATGAATGGAAACTGGTTAAAGAGTAAGTTCAAAATTATATGAATATCATTTGGCTTCAAGCCATTGAATAACAACGTATCGTGAATTATAATGGAACAAATTTCAATCTAAAAAGATTTTAAGAACTTTTCATAAAATGGAAAATAATTTTTTTCGATCGCAATGCATCAGAATAATTCTGTAAACTAATTCCGCAATTTTTTAGCTTACCAAAATTGAAAGAAACAAGTGGAACCTATTTTATTTTTCTAGTGATATATTAATGCTTTGAGGGAGTAAATAGTTTCAGCAATACATTTGCACATTGTAATATTCAATTACAAAATTCACGATTCCACAAACTTTATTTCGAATATTTTAAATTTAATTCATCTAAGAGTTAGCACAATATTTCCTGGCTTTCATTTAAATACTCGAGTCAAAGAAAACTGGAATTAAATTTTAAAGCAATCCAATATCTCAAAACTTTTCAAAGAGGAATGCAATAGTCTGCGTACCAGAAACTTTCACATCAACTCCCTTTTCCCTCATATTATTATGACGAGACTCAACTTTTTTTGTTTAAACCCCGTAAGGAAAATGGAAAGTAACTCAGCATTTTCTGATGGCGATGTTTTATGCGAAGTAGAGTTAAGCTTCTTTTGAGAACAGAAAACAATTGAATAGTGATTCCCCTTGAAAATAAAGTGGGAAATAAATTGCGCCGTAGAAAATCTTCAGCGAATAAGGCTTAAACACGTCATATTATAAACACATTTTTACCTTAAGTTTAGAATAAGAAAGGAAACCATAGATGTAAAAGATCAGATTGACTAAGTTATACTATTAAAAAAGGTCATTTTATTTTACAGAGAAGCCTGTCCGTTCCAAGGAAAATTGGCCATTCAGAAGGGTGGCCCCTCTAAAAGGGTTTCAAGTTTGAAAGCATAATATATGTATCTAAGCAAGACCTAATTCGTTATTTCTGATAAAATAAATTTTAAGAATCGTTCAAAGAAAATAAGTTCTTTATTTGATTTGATTTTTTTATTTGGAAATATATACAATATGTGTTTGCTTGGACCTTTCAATTTTTCGGAGGTAACTTTTTTTAATTAGAAAAGCAAATTCCTAATCGATTCATCGATAGTTGTTGAGGAATGGGTAATAATACCTTCTATTTTTCCTAAAGTCTGTTGATTTAAAAGTTTCACTTGATGATGGTTGCAATCCATATCGGTAGCTTCTATGTCAGAGTTCGATTCAACGCCTGACGGGCACAGAAAAAACTTTGGAATGCTCCATTCCAAGTGGTTAAAGTTCAATTTTCTTTTAACGCAGGGAAAGGAATAACCAATTTCCATCTTATTTCCGGTGTTGCTTTTGAATATATGTACTTTTTATTCTTTCTTTCTTTCCAAGGAGAGAGTTAAAGTGAACCAAGTCCATGAGATGAGTCCATTTTCTGAGAAAATAGATCTAAAAATTAATTAGCTGCATTTAAAATAACAGTGAACATTTAACTGTTCCTGCTGCCTAGTGGATACAAATTAAGCTATCGACTTGAATCATTATTACACATAAATTATAACATCCCTAAACTGGCAGTGTTAGAGCAAAATAAGCAAAACATGAACATCGTGTCACGAGAATCATATAGGGAAGTATCCCTATATCCAATAGGTAATATTCCTATAAGTAGGACTGCCATAATTGCCAAACATTGATACGGGACTTTTAAGAGCTAAATAAATAAAACATAAAAAGTGGGTAGATAATGGTTTATTTTACTTTGATAAAAAATCAATAAAGATTTAACAATCTAATAAAATGAACACGTAGATTTAATAATAAAGAAAAGATGCAAGGCCAATCCTTTTTAGCCCAGTCGTATTTTAAAGTTGATTTTATTTTCTTAATTATATCATTTTATTTTTTCACATAATTATAAAATTGGACGGGAGCCCTTTTAAAATTATTATGACGAAACAAAATTGCTTCAATTGTCTTTACTGACAACCTGTTTCTTTCAGCCGACCATTGAGTTGATATTAGGAAAAATATGCTCTCCACATTTGCATGGTAGGGCTAGAATGGCAAATAAGTATTCGCATAGCTTTATTAGACATGATTTCTGATCAATATACTTTATACCTGCAAAACACTCCAGCTATATTTTTCTTCGAAACTTAATTTCATAGTTGCTTCGCAGTTTTGGTTGGTACCATTTTTCTCTAAATAATCTTTTAGGAATACAAACTGGTTAAATAGAATATCAGTGTTGCCAATATCGAAGTCTCTTATTTGTAAATATGCAATAGTAGGTTCTATTTACCCCCCATTGAGGAACCTGGTTGAGTTTAGGGAGAAAATGGGACAAATAGTAATACGGGACTGAGTAGTGAAATATGGTGACTGTCCCGTATATACTGGACGTATGGCAATCTTACCTATAAGGAACCTACCTAGAGCAAATAAATCTATATTTGATTTTCATAAATATTATTAGCTTGCATTGCTCATTTAATAAAAATCCTTTATAGATTTAACTTCAATGCAAGCCATGATAGGATTAAAGTATAAAATTTAAAATGAAGAAATTGGAGGTCACATGACAAGAAATGATGGAGGACAGTAGAAGCTAATAAGATCAATTATACTCAAGACAAATAAAAAGTAAACGCAGACACAGAAAAAGAAATTAGAACACAGAATAAACCAGAATTTTTCCATCTTCAAGAGCTTCCACTTATTCTTCCAGCGCTTATGCCTGTTTTGATTTATATTATAAACAAGTAGAAATCATTTAGATAAAAATCCACCACAAAAAATCTTACATACTTATTCACTATTCTTCCACAACAAAAAAATCTTGCTTATTTACTGCCTTTCTACTGAAATACTGAAACATGCACAAAAGCTCAATTTTTTTCCACGTCGCTTTAATTGCTTTCTTTTTCGAATAACTGAGCATTTAGTTTTTAATCAAGGGAAATCATTTTCCATTCCATCACATAAAAGAAGAAATTTGCCCCTTTGTATCGTTTGGCTTTCAAGTTCCGTCTCATTTCTAGAATGCAAAAAGAAATAATAAATATAAGTAGGATGTCGTTTTGTTCTTCTAGAATGCCTTGCTTATTTTTATTGCAGTTTCTTTTGGATTAATAACAAGTCTTTTTCTTTTGGAGAAACGCAACCGAACTAAAAAGAGAATAAAACACCAACGCAATTCCTTTCGATGGTAAATTTCTTTTCCGTTTCGAATAATTTGAATGATTTTACAATTTAGAATTCTGGGAGCAATGATTTATGTCTTTTTTGTCAACAAATCCAGATAAAATGCTTTTTAAAAGTAATTTTACCGCGACTAAGCAATCACTTGTTTTTTGTTTCGAATATCCAGACCTTAAGGCTATTTTCTTGTAAGTCTACTTCAGACATGTTATTCAATAAAGGGTAAACTTTAATTTGTCCCTGAATAACTAACTATCAACGGAAATTTCTGGAAATAATAGTTAAATGAAAATAGATTTTTTTACTAGTCAAACTGTGCGTGACGTATATAATAAAGTACAATATTTTCTTGAGGGAGACATCCTATACAACAACTATGCTCATGAATAGTGTTATTATGGGTATAAGAAATACTAAAGAAGCACAGGAATACTTAATATTTTATAATGAAGTTTTATAAAAGTCGTCATTATTTTAATACATCATTACTACTGGATATTTGAAAATAACAGTGAAAAAGATGCTTGATTATTGTGGAAAAACACCGTTATGTCAGTAGTTTAATTTTACTAACCCACATACAATTTCTGTATATTCTAAATCTCGATTTAAAAATTAATAACTAGACAAAAAATTTTAAAATGTTATGTAACTAAATTATGCTTCTGAGATCTAGGTTGTTGAGGCTATATGAAAAATAACACTGATTTGCTCAGGATAATGAAGATGAAAAAAAATTCGTAATATTGCAAAAAAAAGAAAAGGAAAAAACTCTTCTGATGGTTTTCTCCCCCCTCCCCCCAGTTTATACCTTAAGTTTCTTCTTGTAATTTTTACTTTTCTGCATTTTATGGTTTCACCTGTCTAATAGAAAACATTTACTTTCAAAAATTCCCTTCTTATGGGTAATGGCAACGCTAGCAGAAAAATTTTGGTGTCTGCATAGAAGTTCTGCCTCATGTTTGTTGACTTTTATGCGTTCATTGCTTATATCTGTCTAAGAGTAAATAATCCTTAATGCATTCCACACTTTGAGACACTACGACGAGAAATGAAAATTTTTGCTGTCTGCAACTTGTTTGTCCTCGGCATTATTGTATTTGAGAACATTTTGCCTTCTTTTATGTTGTAATTTCTGAAAGCTAAACAACAGGATTTTAGATTTCTCGATGCCAGAGATAAAGAATGTTCAATACGGTTTATAAATCTTATATAATTAAAGTATTAATATATTTTGATAAAAATTAGAAAATCTATTTAAATTTTATTCTTACATTCGACTACGGGACTTCTGCCCTTTTGCTTTGTTATTATAAGCATGTAAAGAAATATAAGTATCTTCGTCATATTTAAAGCAAGTGTAGAGACAAATTATTACTAATAAATTCAGAGAAATTGCATCAGAAGTGAAAATTATACTAAACTGGTCTATCAAATCAAAATTTATTTAATAATAGTAATTAATTGTTGAAGTCATTAAATTTTATTCTTCATATTTATTTTGTGACATTTAAAGTAAATATACAGACAGTTTACTTAATAATAAATATAGAAAAAAAATCCATCAGCAATGAAAAAATATGCTCACAATTTAGCTAATCTCTCCAATCAAAGTTTATTTTATAAAGCGTATAGCTGATAATAACACATAGTACTTAAACTAACGTAATTCGAAAGATAATTGTTTGTTTTCAAGATGGTACATAAACAAGTTTCGTGCGATCATTATTTCAGAAGTCATTCGCAAAAAAATTGAGAAAAGATGAAGAAGTTTTGCTTAATTTTTGTTAATTAGATTTTTATAATTAAATATCTTAAAAATTAATTAATTTTGAAAGTTGAAAATAGGGATGTAGCGAATATTACGTATTCAGCCTATTCGGCCCTTTTGCCGAATATTCGGCCGAATATATTCAGGATGATAATTTTTTTAAAAAAATGAGCTTTTAAATACACATTTAACAAAGAATTTTGCAGAATTACATTTGAGAGCATTTTTTATTAAAAAAAATCTAACATTTATCCAAATTTTAAGTTGCATATAACATAAGTGTTTAAGTGTTTTAGTAATGTTGCATATCATTTATAGAAGTCTGTTCCTCATGGTTTCAGATATATTACCAGCTTCAGAAAATAAACGGTCACTATATAATGCTTGCAGGTGCTGAAAGACTTTTTCTTGTCAAATTTACTAACCTTAGAAATTTTTCTGCATTTTTCCCACCAATTAAGTGGACACCCCATCCTACCTATTAGAAGTTCTTTATCAAAGTAGGAATTTACTTCTAGTAATTTTAATTCATCCATTCAATTGTCAAGTTCTGCATTGATGAATCTTTTTTATTTCCTTGAAGCAATCTCAAAATGATGAGGGGTTTCTCATTTCTTCTTATTGGAATTAGGGCATTTAAAATATTACAAATATACATAAAGGTATTAAAATTTTTTTAAATATATAAATAATAAAAAAAATTAATTTTATTCAATCTGAAATTTTTTTCATTTAAATTTCAAAAATATTTCATTGAGGAGAAAAAGTGAAATGTTTTTAAAATTTGGTATTCGGCCTGAAATTTAGCCGAATACCCATAGAAATTGACCCTAAAACGATATGAGCAAATTCCATGTATCTTACTGTTCAGCAACGGACTCCGCGACAACCACTTTTGGTAGATTTTACACCGGAAAGGGGTGTCAGCATGAGCGCATTTCCGGAGTTCTTCGTTAGATCACGCTCAGTAAATGTAAACATCACCCTTCCATTCTTCACTTTCCCCCTATTTTGATGAAAATAACTCCGCCCGGCGAATGCGCAAAAGCGCGGAGGGTTTCCGAATCCGTTTCTAAACAATATGTTCGCCGTTTCGAAGTTAATGTAGCAGACACAAAAACAGACGCATGTATTTTCAGCTTTATCTTTAGGGTGTCCACTCTACACGTGGCACAACGGCTAATTTCTAGACCATTATAGATAGGTATATACTTTAAATGGCATAAAGAGTTATATTTTTGAGCACATGAAAAGATCACTAAAGAAATTACGAAGTCAAAATTTTGACACAGTCCCCCGGTCCTATTATTTATATTTTAAAGGTTGAGAAACATTGCTTTCCATAATTTACAGCCTTTTTTTAGCAGGAAGTATATGGCTATCTCTAACGGTTTAGAAATTAGTTATTGGACCAGTTTTAGAGCGGACAGCCTATTATCTGTTGAAGTCATTAAAATCAAATTTTATTTTTCGAATATCCGTTTCCCTGTTTAATACCTCGTCTGATGAAATAGCAAAGAGTAAATCATTATCAGTACAGTAATTTCTTTCGATTAAAGTCCATAAGCATAAATTCGAATCGTCAAACATTAAGCAAAATGACTTTTGCCAGAAATGATCTAATGTACTTAGTTTCGCCAAACTCAATTGAATTAGAAAACTGAGAAAGAGATATCACTCCTTTGAAATTTAGAAATGAAGACATTAGAAACTGGAAATTCTACTTTCAGATGAATGGAACTTGAAAGACTGTCTCTTTGTTTAGAGCGAGTAAACGCAGCAAAACTCCCTTTGTGTATTTGCTAAGCAAGCGAGTTTCCGTCATTGAAATGCAGTGTAGTGAGTCTTATTCTGTGCAGTACAAAGATATGACTAGCATCCGAAATTTAAAGACATTCTTTGGATTATGAGCGAGTTGTTTCAATGCACTAAGATATTTACTTAAATCCCTTTTCTACTTGTTTGTAGGTAATGTTTGAATACAGGAATATTAGGCACACTGGGAAATGCACACTCAATAGGAATTTAGTTTTCCTACGTCCATTCTTTCCATAAAGTTAATTTCTGGCATTGAAATACAGTGTAGTGAGTCTTATTCTGTGCAATACAAAGATATGACTAGCATCCGAAATTTAAAGACATTCTTTGGATTATGAGCGAGTTGTTTCAATGCACTAAGATATTTACTTAAATCCCTTTTCTACTTGTTTGTAGGTAATGTTTGAATACAGGAATATTAGGCACACTGGGAAATGCACACTCAATAGGAATTTAGTTTTCCTATGTCCATTCTTTCTATAAAGTTAACGCTAAGTTCTTAATAAACGGCAAAGCTACTTTCAGCTACAAAGAGGAAATAAGACACAAAAGATTTATTTCAATAAAACCACAAATCTTTTTGTTTTTCTTTAAAATTCTGTAGCTGACTTTAGATGGGTTTACTCTTAAAATGGTGCGAAAGCATATGTTAAACATTTGAACTAAAACTTTAAACTTGAATTTTAATTATGAAAATTGTAAGAGAAAATTACAGGTGGTTTCCTAATATTAATTTTGGTGGGTACTTAATTTGGGCATAAACACAAAACTGAGCCCCCCCCCCCCCTGCCTTAGCATCTGGGATATCTAAATGACAGCCGCTGCAATAACTTGAGTACCGAGGCCGGACTCTTAGTAGCCATTAACGGCCACGGCCCGACCCCTCCCGAGGAAATCTGTACCAACTCTGCTCAATATTTAGCCAATTATACTTTCGTTTACAATGTTAAAGGTCCGTTGATTATTATGTCTCCTCAGTGGAGTGGTAAAAAATTTTAAAAATAAAAAAAAAATCTTGTGAAAAATAAAAAAAGAAAACTTGACCAATAATATAAGGATATTTATTAAGTTTAAATGGAAACATCCATGCAATTTTTAAGATTTTTTACATACGTTTGTAAAATATTTTTTTTAACTACTTGTACCTTTTTCGTGCGAATGACCCATAGAGTGAACTACTAGATTAGGCGTATCCTGATAAATTTGAAAATCCATTATTAAGTCAAGTTTATGACTGATTGCTGGTTATCGAAATTCATTTCACCTTTGCAATAAAGTACGTGAATACTAAAATGAACCCTTTTTCCTATTAGCTCTTTTTTTGTAGGAGCATAAAGGAACAAATGTGATTAAGGTTGACTTCCAAATGCAGCACATTTCATGTTCCCATTTTTTTTTTTTTTTTTTTATTTTCGACTAACTCTCCTACTCTGACTATTGCAGCTTTATTTTCGGTACAATACACCTAAAAATTCAAGATTATACAATTTCTAAATAACAGCTCGACTAAAATTTCCCCACGCGTACGCATGACAGGCACTTTCATGTTAAGGTTCTTTATTTGTTTATCTTTGTAGAGCTCTTTATTGCGAGACTTTCAAAAGCAACACATTTCACGTTTCTATTTTTATTATTTTCGACCAACTCTCCTACTTTCACTATCACAACTAATTTTCCAGTAAAATACACATAAACATTCCAGATTAAAGAACCTATAAACAACAGCGAGATTCTAATTCACCCAAGCGTCCGCATGACAGGCACAATGATGTGCCGTAGCTGGAAGGCATTAGAGTTCTTAATTTGTTGACCACAAACTTTTAAGTCCCACTGGAGAGCACCACAAATAGGTGGATAAGAGACTGCCGGATAAGTACTGTCTGTCCGCCACGACAACTGTCGCCGCCAAATTGGCTAGTTTGCGGCGGTCGTCATAGCAACTGGTTATGCTAGGGAAGATCCATTTCGAATAGGAGGAATACAAAGGGAGTCGGAGTTTTTTTATTCTTGGCGCCAGTTTGTGGCGGAACACATTTAAATGAACCTTCTACCTACTAGAAATGGATTCTTCCTACGATAACCTGTTTCTATAAGGATCGCCATAAACTAGACAATTTGGAGGCGACAGTTCTCGTGGCGGACAGTCAGTAAGAGAGATCTCGCTTCCCAGGGGGGGTACAATAATGGTTGGGGCTTGCCCTCTGCCGGTGATATTGCGTGCCTCTTACGGGAGGGGTCGGGCCGTGACCGGTGATGGAGATTAGGACTCTGGCCTCAACACTCGAGCTATTGCAGCGACCGTCACTCAGATATATCGGACGGCTTCGCGCCAGGCCAAGGTGATTTAGATTCGAATATGAGGCACACATTCTTTATCTGAAACTATCCAAGGTAGGTCCAAGATAATAACAGGTCCAAGATAATAGATCCAAGTATATAGATCCAAGATAACAATCCTAAATGATATGAAACGGAAACTAAACCAGAAAAATGAACAATTTTGCAATAGAACAGATACAACGCACAAGCATCTTGTTTTCCTGAATTACTTAAAGTGGGTTTTTGGCACGAACTTAAACCTTTTTGTAAGTATTTGCTCAGGATTGTTATAATGCTACAGAAATGTGTCTCCAGATGTTTTCACGTGCTTCAAAAAGGTTTCAAAGGCTGAAGGTTAGTCGAAAATTGGAGTCGTCGAGAATCACATTAAATGTTTTTTGAAGACAACAATAATGACACATTTGTCTAGTTAACGAATTGAGTAACGAAATCTGTATCTTTGGAATTCCAAAGACTGGTGACTCTAAAATGTTTTAAGGTTTATTTTGCTTGTTTTACCTTTACAGTTAATATGCAATAGTTTAAATTCTGCCTTTTACAATGGCTACAAATTTTGACTTATACAATGAATATATGTGTTAAAGTACTTTGAGATAATGTCCAAGATGCTTGAACTCAAAAGTCCCTAAAATAATTGCAAGTATATACCAAATGAAATGACGGTTTAAGATTTTCTTTTCTTAGAATATTTTCGATATATATTCTTTTTATTTGAATGCTATTTCAACAGAAACAAAGATCTAATCTACTACAGCAACGAACTAATAGACGGAATGAAAAATTAAAAAAGAACATCAATTTCAGTCCCCATATTGCTGAATTTAAGTTTCAGTTTGGCGCTATTCTTATATGTTAGAAATTTCCCAGATATATTTTAGTCTATTACTTATAAATGCGTATCTAAAAACCAAAAATAAAAGTTTCGTTTCAGTTAAGCTGAACTTTTAAATTTCTTTAAAAGAAATTCATCGAATTTCATTAATGCATCTGGTTTATTTTCAATTTATACTACTTTACAAAACTTTACAGAATTTCTTTTCAATTTCTATAGAAGAATTTCTACTTTTTAACTTAGACTCCAAACTAACTTTCGTTTGAACTTTCCATATATTTGAATAATTTTATCATCAATAGTCTAGCAAATGACTAAAACTTGCCTAGACGACGCAAATAACAAAAACACATAAAAAAAAAACCTTCATTAAACATACTAAGTAAGCAACATAGATATTGAAACACAAATGGTAATGAGAATACAAAAGAAAATGTGATTTGCATTAATTACAGAATTCTTTAATTTACTTCCCTGAAGTCGGTTCATAATATATTTTCTCTTCGCCTTGAACACTTTCAGAGAAAGGATTATTCGTAGAATTTGTTCGCCTTTATTGTATTACTTAAGAAAAGTTATTTACTCCTTATATCTTTATTTTACACCCTTATATTGCGGTCTAACCAGTGGCGGCTTGTGCTAAATCACCGTGGGGGGTGCTGCAAAATAAAGTTCTACACTGCTTACTAATGATTTCTGCATATCTTAAATTAGTACCTTTTCAACTAATTTTCAATAGTTTAATACTTAATTAATAAAACTTTACTATTAGATTTTTTGACTTCAAATTGTTTTTAGTAAAGAAACTTTAATTTAGAAATTACTAATTAATCTAATTAATTATTATATTTTTAACTAACAATGAATAGGAATTTTTAAAATGATTTTTCACAGTTATTTTTGCTACGTCTCTTACTCTCATTTATGAGGATTTAGAGACTCGACTCAACATGAAAAAAAATCACCTAAAGCTTTAAGTTAAAATAGATACATGTAATAATCTCACTTAATTTTATTTCAAATTCTAATATTATATATTTTAAAGTCTTAATGTATTCCAAATTCACTTTTCTTAAACTCCAGTTTCGTTTTATTTCCCGCGCTGGAGGTATATTAAATCTCTTGTTTTGGCATATTTATTGCTAAAAGAATATTTTAATCGCTTTCACGTGCCCACCGAAAAAAATGACGCGTCTCCTTGGCGCTAGAGTTTTCCCCTAAAACGCTTATGTAATTTATTAAAAATAGCCAATATTCCCTTCACTTTGATCACGTGTTATATTGTTATTCCCTTATCCGAGAGAATCGGGGATTTTCTGTATACTTTTACTGAAAACTCCAACTAAGATGTTAGTATGTCCGCCACTCTCCAAAATATTTTTATAATAAAGCAAATTGGTTAACAACTCGGCTGTTTTAAGACTGCAACAACGAAAACATTTTAAAAATATATAGGGATAAAGGTATTATTTAGAGATATTAACAAAATTACTTAAAATAAAATTGGCTCTTCTAGTTTTATTTCGAGCGAAATGATCAATAAGGTATGACCTTATATAATTTCCGCAATATTGGTAGGACCATCAAATGACATGAAGACACTCACGGACAGGCAAAAAACAGGAATTTCTTTGATGGATATCGTCCGAAATTTTCTAGATTCACGTATTTCGTGTTGAGATTTCATCCCACGTTTCATTCCTCTAGCTGTTTTTTTGAGTTATAATGTCCATACACATATGGGCAGACAAACGTAATTTCGAATTTTTTTTTTCAGTGTAGGTGGGAGAAAGAGGGAGATCCCGAAAGTTCTAAAACGTGTCGATTCCTCAAAATCTAGAAGTCAAAAATTTGTTATTCAGAACTACACACAAACTATATTTAAGATTCATCAAAATTTATTTTGACTGAATAAAAAAAATGAAACACGGCAGTTTTCGCATATAAAATATTAGCCGATATAACTGACATTACACGGGATGAAATTATTTTCATGTTAATATTACCGCATAATCAATTTGACTACATTTTAATTATTTGGGTGAAAATTAAAAGTGGTATGCGACCTTCTAGTATTTGTGAGCAAAATCATAACCGCAATCGTAAACCGCTTACTTAAGGGAAGAACCTTTGTTTTTCAGAACTACACATAAACTATATTTAAGATTCATCAAAATTTATTTTGATTGAATAAAAAAAAATGAAACACGGCAGTTTTCGCATATAAAATATTAGCCGATATAACTGCCGTTACTCGATCTGAAATTATTTTTATGCTAATATTACCACATATTTTCTCCCTTGCTTATTTTTTTTAATTCTTTGTGTAAAAAATTGTTTTTCAAAGACTGAACTATTTTGTATGCTTCTTTATGTACGCCCGTGTTGTACATTTGTAGCGCACGAGAAGTTTGACATGTTCAATAATAAATAAATAATAATACCGCATATGCGATTTGTCCGAATTTTAATTATTTTATTAGCCCTCTGAGTGGTTATCTATTTTTGTCTACTAGCTTTAAAGTCTTAAAAATTTGGGTTTAAAGTGAATAATTAGATCTCTATTGAGTTTAATCAAGTGTCTGAAATATTAAAAATAATTTCCTCATGGTAGTTTCAGGAATTATACATATACACATGATGTCTGCTTTTGAACTCAGTATGAGAGACGAAAAAATACGTGCGAAACGCTTAGAGGGTTAAAAATTAAGAGTGATATGGGACCTTCTAGTAGGAGAGAGTGCGGTAAAAACCGGGTACCCTTGATTCTGGCGCTATTGTTTTTCCTATCCATCAGACAAATACTTAATTACACTCTACTAGTCAAGAAAAAGGAACAGACATAGTGGCGTGTTGTAGCTGTTGAATACACTGCATCTGTGAAGGTTTATTTGTTTTAAGCCGTCAACTCTCTAATGTTCGTTTGATTTTAAACTATCCTAACTTAAAAATCATAACAGTTATAAAAACTATATTTAGACCAGCTTATTATACGTTTACAAAGGTCTTATATCCTATCAAACAATAAGGATTAACTCCAATAATTGCGCTGTTCTATTTCGTTTGCTTTAACCTCTGTACTCGGGGTAAAACCGTGTGTTTTAAATAACTGGAGACAGGGACATTCAGGTATTGATGATTCCTCCGATTAAGACGATAAAAACATATCAGACGTTGATTGTTTATATTTTAATGATGTATTTTCTAATTTAAATAAAGAAGGTTTAATCCAATGTAAAAACTGTCTTTGCTGTGCCCACGAAAGCTGAAGTGGAGCGGAGGAAGAAAACAACTGTTTTACATGCGAATTTTGTATCAAATATTCTTAAATTGTCATATAAAGTAAAAATTATTGCAACTTTTCTACTGAAAATCGAGTTTTCCTAATTTCCCATAACGCTAAGATGTGCAACCAGTTTTTAATAAAACCTGTAGTTTGACTTTTTTTATATATAAAAAAATCCTTCATAAAAAAAGTAATGAAACTGTGACTTTAAAGATATATTATACTGCGACAAACAATGAATATTTTAATAAATTTTGACAAGCTCTATGTCGTATATTTTAGCTCCAACAGGCCTTTGAGACTTAGCTACCCGGTTTTACCCCACTTTTCCCAATTTGAGAGCAAAATTTGAAGTAGGAACTTATAGCAAAACTTATAATTTAAAAAAAGGATACAGTAATCACATATGTATGCACCAAGTAATCTCGGGCGAGTAGCAATGTTCGCCGTGCTGGAGGTGTAAATTGCAGTTAGGGGATTTGTGAAATTCCTCATGCTTCAAAGGATTTGTGAACAAAAGTTGAAGAAAATCTATTCTGTACTTTGGATGCGGCAACTCGGAGGCAAAGAAATGAAATGATTTTAAATATCTATAACATTGTCATTCAGTAAGAATGGCGACATAAAACAATTAGTTGAAGAAACCTATTCAGTAACTTTTCTAAAGGATTTCTATAGCGTATAAACTGTTTTTTGAATTTTCACTTTAATTTCGGGGAAAGTGGTGTAAAACCGGTAGCTAAGTTTCGAAGGCCTGCTGGAGCTAAAATATTCGACAGAGAGCTTGCCAAATTTTATTAAAATATTCATTGTTTATCGGAGTACAATATATATTTCCAGAAAAGTCACAGTTGCATCATTTTTATTAATGATTTTTATATATAAAAAAAATACACCGGATACACATGCTAACGTTATGGGAAATTAGGAAAACTCGATTTCCAGTGGGAAAGTGGAAATTATTTTTATTTTATATGACAATTTAAGAATATTAGTTACAAAATTCACATGTAAAGCAGTTGTCTTCTTCCTCCGCGCCACTGTAGCTTTCGTGGGCACAGTTAAGACAGTTTTTACATTAGATTAACCCTTCTTCCTTATTTAAATTAGAAAATTCACCATTAAAATATAAACAATCAATGTCTGAGGTGTTTTTATTGTCGTAATCGGGGGAATCATGAATACTGAATGTCCCGGTATTACGCCACTTGGAGTACCAGTATTTACCCCGAGTGCAGAAGCTATAAAAAACGAAATAGAACAGCGCAATTATTTATTGGAGTAAATCCTTATTGTTTTATAGGGTATAAATCCTAAGTAAACGTATAATAAGCTGGACTAAAATGGTTTTTAAAGTGTAATGATTTTAAAGTAAGGATAGTTTAAAATCAAACGAACATTACAGAGTTGACGTCTTAAAACAAATAAACCTTCGCAGAAGCAGTGAATTCAACAGCTGTACACGCCACTATGACTCTTCCTGTTTCTTGACTAGTAGAGTGTAATTCATTATCTGTCCGCCAGAAAGAAGAACTAATATTGTCAGAATCAAGGGTACCCGGTTTTACCCCACTCCCCCTTATATAGATTATCTATCTCTTAGACAGACTATGGCATTACGGTTTTGAAGAAGAGGAAAACATTCCTGATAATTCAATTAACCATTACGAAGACTTACATAATTAGCATATAATGCAAAATGAAATTGCAGCACTTAAAATTAAGATTTCTTACCGATTTTAGTAACGTGCAAATATTAGACCACAGTTTTGGCATAAATATTAGAAATTTATATCATTCATGCCACCATGCATACAGAGAAAAAAATCAACTGGCAAAATATGTGCGCCGCTTGTAAGAAAAAGCTTTAAAAAAATTCATATGCCAGAGAAAAATCGTTTCATGTACATTCTGAAAAAAATGGTGTAGATGGAACATGTATTTTCTCCATTAATATTTTTTTTATCAGCGAATAAAGATATCGAGAATAAGGAATTATTTATTTCATAGATCCCAGTACCTAAAAAGGATACAAACGACAATTTCATAGTCACAGAATTTACATAAATAGCACCGAATCGAATAAAAACATCCAAATTGTTTGAGGAAACTCCATGGAAACCGAATCATCGACAAGAATTCAATTGGTTACAAATGTGCAAACACAACTCTTTTCAAAGTAAGAAGGGCTTTTTTTAAAAGGAGCTATAAAAGAGAAGCATTTTTTGCTTCGCTGAATTCAATATGCCGATACAAATTTAATCAAGGACTGATAAAATGTAAATTATTCCAGTACTGTTTTGAATTTTAAAAAAATGACACGTGTGCATTTATTTTATTTCATTTATAGCATTGGATGCGTTTGTAAGTGAAAGCATAAACAGAATAACATAGATTTGTAAATGAAAGCAGACTATGGCTAGACAACGTAGAACACAGGAATAAAAAAATTATTTTTAAGGATATTCGAGAGAATTATTGAATGGAAAGAAATGTTCTCTACTTTTGTCTATAATTTAATTTTATTTCAGTATCACGAATTTTATATGCAGAGTCAAAACATTCATTTTATTTGTATGCATCTTGAATATAAAATTAATTTTTTAAAGGGAAAAGATGCATCAACGGAAGTTCGCGGAGAAATGTTTCGATCAAAATATCTTATGAATGTACAATAAAACAAAAACTCATAACACCCAAGAAAACAAGAATTAAGGCCGATAGTGAATAAACCACAAACTAGAACGTTGTTTATTTAATTACGTATTCATAATATATACAAACATGAGAGTATTTGAAAGTAACATGAAGACATATTTATAAATCCTTCTGTTCAAAACAAATAAAATTTCTATCATAAAATTAAAATAAATTAAAGAAATTGTAACGTCTTCCCTAGGGCAACAAAGAAATCTCATTTTAATTATTCCATACAAATCTGACTGCTATTATAGCGTTGCATGTAAATAATAATCCGCTTGCTTGCAAAATTATTCAGATTTATTCGCAAGCATTGCAAATAAGTAGCAATTAAAAATATCCTACAATTTCATACAAAAAAGAAAATAAATCACAAGAATCTGGGACGTTAAATAAGCACAATGATTTCATGAGAATTGTTTGCTTCACTGACCCTTAACCGGTGAGCGAAGCAATTTAATTATGCAAAACAGCAATGGGCGAGGGGCAAAAATTTGAAAAAAAATTAAGTTTTAAAAAACCGAAATTCATTGGAAAGATTAAATCCTGACCAAAGAAAGAAAAGAAATATTCTATTAGCACAAAAATAAAATGTTCTCAAAAACTGAAAGATACTATAATTAATACAAAATGTATTTTGAAGTTAGTTATTTAATTCTTGTTCCCTTATAAAGGGTAAAAATTGGACAAATAAAAATCTCCTTAAATATCGAAACTGTAGCCCGAAACATCGAAGAATGATAATGTTTTAGACTTGATTTCATCAGACGTTGCATTCTATGAAGAAGCATCAGCCAATTCACAGGAAGAATACCAGCTCAAAAACCATGATTATGTTAATAAAAGCCAAAATTCTCCTTTTCAATTTTTCGTTTTTATCATAACGTTAACATTGGCAAGAAACGTGAATGAAAGATTTTGATGAAACATTTAAAAAACATTCCTACAAACTGTATATTTAAAATTAATTTTGAAAAATTTATTAAAACTAAAGGAAAAACTGCATGGAAAAAATTGGCATCACTGAGAAGTCAATTTTTAAAAATTTATAGTGGTGTAAAAAAGGTTTGTGTGATAACATGCTCCGCAGTTAACCCTCTGACTACTAAGAGTTCTTAAAATCTGAGTACAGTTGTTTGTATACGGAGGATTGCTTACTAACTGATCTGTGGAATGGATTCGTCCGCCCCGTTCCCCTTTTTCTCCTCACTAAGGATGGTGGGAGATATGAATGGCAGGCCTTTCATCTCTCCCCTAAGGGTCCCTTTAATGACCACTCGCCCAACTGCCTCCTCCCATCTTTCGGAACAGCAACCGGCCGAAATCCGCCCCACTAGTATAGAAGTTGCATGGCTGGTTATGGCCGGCTTAGGAGTCAGAGTGTAATAGAGGAAAAAAGTCTAAGTTTTGATCAATTTTTAATGAATTAAAATTGGAATTAAAATTTTGATAACACTTTTGTTTAGTGAGTACCTACTACCCAAGAAGTAAGTACCCGTTAGAGTTGGCAGGCAGGGCCAGATTTCCTATAGGGACAACCCAGGCCATGGCCTATGGCGCAACTGTCAGGGGGCATACGTACAGAAGAAATAATCAAATATTTACTACAATGACCATTTTAGTGTCATTTTGAAAAGGCCATATAAAATGATGTTTTTTAAATTTGCATTCTTTACATTAAATATACTGAGCGATACATTTTTTGTCTACTGTAGACCCTTAGCTTCTTTGCATTGAAATAGATTTAATAAGATCTGTCCACTTCAAGCCTATTCAATGACCCTTCAAGCCTATTCAATGACCCTTCAAGCCTATTCACTGACAGAAGAGGGAACAAAGAAGTTTTAGTAGGCATTTCAGACGATTTTAAGAAAGTCGATGGAGTATTTTTGCCGGTGTTAATGTTATGCTATTTCATAAGAAGTACAATTTTAAATAAAAAGTTTCATTTGTTTCGAAAATTATAAGAATTGTACTAAGTGTTTTAAAAATAAAATAATGTACATTAAAAATTGTATATTAACTTTTTTGAGAGGGGGTGCAGGATATGCAAACCCGGTCCTGTTGGTAGGTCTAGGTCCCACGGTCTGCCCTGTACAGCATTTTGAACTAATTATGCAACACGCAATTTCCAGATACTATGCCAGATTAAAAATATGTTGAAAAAGCAGTACCAAGGGTAATATATACACTTACTTTATGCAGCCTTTCTGCTATGTATCTTATATGCTTGTTTCCAGTTTCCAACTTGATGCTCCCCCACTCCCAGAACGTTCTTTTAGGGATGGGGTCGGAACAGAAATACACGGGGATGATAGCGTCCTCGTCTTTTTCCACGACCACCCGTTTCTTCGTCCGGGCAGTGTCTGTTAAAACTTGAGGTGCTCCTAAAAGAAGAAGAAAAGAACAATTAACAAAATATACCATAAGTGAAGGAAGCATCATGCACGAGAAAACGTATATTCGAGAAATGCGCATTCTGATGAGCTAACGTGTCTGTGTATACACATATTTAAAGCACAATCACGATAATATAATTTCATCACGATACAGCCTAAGATAGGTTTATTAATTTTTTTTCAAATCGCGATGGTTTTTTATCACTTTCAAAATTTTGCGATCCAATTCTCATCTGAAAAGAAGAAGAAAAAAGAAGAAGTAAAGAACAATTAACAAAATTTACCATAAGCGAAGCATCATGCACGAGGAAACGTATATATTCGAGAAACGTGCATTCTGATTATTAGCGTGTCTGTGTATACATATATGCAAATTGCGATGGCTTTCTATCACTTTCAGAATTTCGCGATCCAATTCTCATCTGAAAACTTTCGTCGCGATCCTACAATTGGAAAATAAATAAGGAAATTAAGTATAAGTTAATGATATACAGAGTGATTCAAAATTCCGTGGGCATATTGTTAGAGGAGTTAGAAAGCACGAAAATAAGCTAGGATAATACAGAATGTATGACCGTAGACGCCATTCACATGAGCAAGAGGATACTGTCCTACCACCAGGAGAAAAACCCTGGACAGAGTTGCCGCAAGTAGACGAGTCGAAGAAAGGAGGTAAACGGGTATAAAATCACCGCAACATTTGGCGAACTAAGCGCACTTCGTTAGGCGAGAAATTCGTTTTTGACCGTAGTACAAAGCGAAACGAGACTTCCGTCGGTTATACTTGCGCCAAATGAAATAAAGCCCTTCCCTTCACCCCCAAAATGCAGTGGAATATCCCGTTTCCATGACGCCCGACACAGGCATGTCTGGTGTCGGGGGTTTTTCTCGTGGCGGTAATACAGTACACGAAGCGTAAAACGAAAATGGAATACATCTATTGTTTGAGCTATCCTCACAGGGCAAAGTCCATAGTTTCATTTTTTCCCGAAAGATAACATTTTTGATAACAAAAACACGAACAAACAAGTGTGCGCTTTTTCCCCATTTCTGCTATTAATATCCAAAGGTGTATTTTTGTATTGTTTAGCAACGGATTCGGAAACCATCCGCGCTTTTGCGCATGCGGCGGGCGGAGTTATTTTCATCAAAATAGGGGGAAAGTGCAGAATGGAAAGGCGATCTTTATATTTTACTGAGCGTGATCTAACAAAGAACTCCGGAAATGCGCTCATATGACTCATTGCCTGACACCCTTTCCGGTGTAAAATCGTCCAAAAGTGGTAGTCTCGTAATCCGTTGCTGAACGGTACTAAATCGATGATGCTCTAAAACTTTGTAATTGACGTTTCTCCTATATCATCCGTTAGAGAATTAGTAGGCCGCGAAACGATAGCCAAGAATCGAAGTCAGGGAAGCTTCAAAAGACGTCATTCGTATTTTGCTTTATAAGCAATATATTTTTAATCTATTTACAGTAAGCTTTAGTAATTACTTACATATACTTGCATATAATATATGTTGTGTTTGCATTTTTTCACTTGTATATTTAGTTAGTGGGCCTCAAAATACTTTACACAACAGGTGGTCCGCACAACCAAGATTGGGGACCGCTGCCCTATATCGTTTCGTTTTCTAAATAAAAACGCTAATTCCGCAGTTTGCCGCCAAATGGTGCTGTAAGCGGTCTCATGGCGTAGCGTGTAGCCATTTTATTTATTTATTTAAAGAAAAGCACACTACAGAGAAAACTCCATTTACAGAGTGCTGACAAACACACAAAGAACAAAAGTCACAATCAGTAAATAAAAAAAATAATAAAAAAATGCCTTAGAAAGCAAAAAGTAGACCACAGAGAATACATAAAATCATAAAACTTATGCAAATGTATATATAATTAAAAACGAAAACACATAATCACAAAAATTTAAAACACACTATGACACCAAAAGCCGTATTTTTTTTTTAAATTTAAATTTCATTTCCAAAAAGCAAGGGTCAAAACACGCAAACACCGAGTCTAATAAAAACACACCAGGAGTTTAAAAACGTAAATACACATTTGAGATTTAAAAAAAAAATGCAACACTTATGATCAAAATAAATCAAACACGGCGCCAAAAAACTGGTCGAATACATAAGAACACGGAAAATCAAATAGCATAAAAATCTAAAACGTTGTAGAAAGGCAAAATAAAACATATCATGTATTTAAAAGATGCAAACATTTCGACTTAAAAGCACCTAGAGACATATTAAAAATGCCAAGTCCATCAGAGAACGTGTTAAAAATTTTATAAAACCTATATAACGACAACCTGCTAATATAATTAAATTTTGCATCTAAATGTGGAAAGGAACTCTGGTTTCTTAAAAATCTGGCGGGCACAGCGAAATCTATTGAGCTGATTATATCATTACAATCAACTGAACCATTAATAACTTTGTAGAAGAAAAGAACGCAAGAAACATCTCGTCTGGAGCATATATTAGAGGATTACTATAACGTGACACTATTTTTCTGAATATAGCTGCAGTCGTTCTAAAATTCGGGGGGGGGGGAGGCCCTTTAGTAGGCACCCTGTACATAAGATTGGCGAGAATGCTTTATGCTGCAATGTCTCGGAGATATGGTTTCCGCTAGAAAATTTTCATAAAGCTGAAACCATTGTCACAGAATCTATGAAATTATACGAAAATTAAACTTATTTTGTGTCCTAAATCGTATTAAGTCTAAATAAAAATGACGAAGCGTTTTGAAAAACATAAATAGATCAATTTTTACTAACTATAATTATTTTTAGAAATTTCCAGAAAAAAATTTGTAATATAGGACAGATAAGAATCAGAATTAAATATTAAACAAAATTACAAACAAAAAAGACAATCTGTTCAAAAAAAAACTATTTACAATTCATTTGTTTTGATATTTTAATTCTTATGATGACTTGAATTCATCAAGGGTAATTCGCATGAATACTTAAGTTTTTCTGTATTTCATATGACATCGTCAATTCATTACATGAAGGACAAGGCTCGTAAAGCCTCAGTAAATATCAATTGTCTGGAAAAAATACTGGATGTCTGCATGTCATCATTCTTGTAAAAGGTTGACACTGGATGAAGATAGATGGTTTTCCAATAGTTCTAACATTTTCCTATTGGATGTATGAGAACAACAGAAAAATTGCTCTCTTAACTATACTGTCGACTAAATTTTATTCAGATTAAACTCGTATACTTTATAAAGACATGGTAAGAAAATTGAATTTCTTACCATGTCTTGCGAAAGGATTTTTATTTTTATGTGCCACATCATAGTTGTATTTACGCATGATTTATATCAAGAAATATAAACAGATGTTTGAAAAATAATTAAAGAAAAAGTATTCAGAAATTTCATTTTTCTTCGGCGTTTTGATAACGGTTTCATTATAGTAATCATGTTTCAAATTTTTAAAAAAAAAACACCGGCCCTAAGAACATGCCATCTCCTTACAAGTCAAGGAAATGGAAAGAGATTTAACACCTGGTGTTTTGCGAAATTCTAGATAGTCCAGTAAACGAAGGGTTTGAAAAAAACAAAAAATAATATAGTTTTAGAAATTGGTGCACATGTTCGTGAGGGGCTTATGATGAACATACTAAAAGTTCCCGGTCCTGGGGGGTGAGCTCGCTGCGCCATCTTTGATTTCATCCCCCCTTTTTAGTTTTCCCTGAATATCTCGAAAACTATTCAGTTTGCAAATTACAAATGACTCAACAAATTAAAGAGCGTAAAATTCCCTAAAAATGCATACTTTTATTTTTCTTACAGCTTTAATAGTCTTGGCGATAATGGGTCTCAAAGGTTGCTGCCATCTCGGATATCCTCCCCCTTTTCAATTTCTCTTGAATATATCTCGAAAAACATTCAAAAGTAAAATTACATGCGAATTAACAAATTAAAGAGCGTGCGATTCCATACAGACAGATACTTTGATTTTTCTTCAGACTTTAATAGTTTTTGAGATAATTGGTCTGAAAACGGATGAATTTATAAAAAATCTTAATTGATAGTACAATAAACGGAGGGTTTGAAGAAAAACAAAAAATAATATAGTTTTTAAAATTGGTACACATTTTCTCGAGGATCTCTTATTGACTATAGTAAAAGCCCCCGATCCTGGGGGAAGAGCTCGCGCCGCCATCTTGGATTTCATCCCCCATTTTTAGTTTTCCCCTAATATCTCGAAAACTATTCAATTTTCGAATTACATGTGATTTAACAAATTAAAAAGTGTAAAATTCTCTACAAATACATACTTTTTTTCCTTACAGCTTTAATAGTTTCCGAGATAACGGGTCTCAAAATTTGCCGCCATCTTGGATTTTATTCCCCTTTTCTTAGTTTTTTTTTGAATACCTCGAAAACTATTCGATTTTCAAATTACATGTAATACAGCAAATTGATGATCGTAAAATTCTCAACAAACGCATGCTTTTAATTTTTTTTTAACTTTAATAGTTTCTGAGATATGTAAGAAAAACCAAGAAGGGTGATAAGACCCATTATCTCCGAAACTATTCAACCTAAAACAAAAATAAAAGCATGCATTTGTAGAGAATTTTACGCTCTTCAATTTGCTGATTACATGTAATTTAAAAATTGAATAGATTTCGAGATATTCAAGAAAAATTAAAAAAGGGGGTTGAAATCCAAGATGGCAATAACATTTGAGACATATTATCTCGGAAACTATTAAAGCTGGAAGAAAAACAAAAATATGCACTTGTAGGGAATTTTACGCTCTTTAATTTGTCAAATCAGTTATAACTTGAAAATTGAACATTTTTGTAGTTATTCAGAAAAAAACAAAAAATAGAGGGATGAAATCCAAGATGGCGACGCGAGCTTCCCCCCAGGATAGGGGACTTTTGCTATTTTCAACAAGAGACCCTCGAGTATATAATATGATTTAATGTTTTTTTCATCCCCATTTTGGACCTTCGTTGACTGTACCAAGAGAAAATGCACTAATATGATATTACGACAAGCAGAAATTATCGAAGGGGATAAATGCTGAAATCAGCAGAAAAGTTGGATTTCAAAAAGCGTCTTTTCAAATGAGATAGGTCAACTGAGTTATGGTAATAGTCCCTTGACACTCTAATTTCTCTGACCTTCTAGATACATGGCGAATTCTGCTTCAGGCACTTATTTTAATTCCTATTTTTTTTAAACTATATTAAAGACTGAGAACGTGATTTTTTTTGTCTCTTACTCCTAGTAATTTCATGACAGAATTCATAACCAAAAATTCCACAGTGTGATTCAAAATAACTTTAATAAAATGAAAAGGCAAATCAGTTCTACGAAAATAAATAAAAATCACATAGAAACGCATTCCGAAAGCTATAGATGTCCTTGAACACAACACATAATACAAGAATGATAAGCAAGAATCAGTCAACAATATTTTGTTTATGCTTTAATTCCACTCAAGTTACAGATTTAAAACAATAATGCTGGAACAGGAGTTTAAAGTTTTTGCCAGAAACATTAATACACGCGTAATATCCAAGCTGCATCGAAATAAGTAAGTACATTCTAACTATTTCTAGATCCACCTCGGATACATATGGTTGAAAGGAAGAATCCGCAGCTGGACTAAAGCAGGCTTGCTTAGTTTACATCATGTTTTCATAACAACGCCCACTAATGCTTTTTAATAGCATTTGTGATCCTAAGGTCTACGTGATTTTTGTCACCGTACACCTGATTTGCCCTTTCATGTTGTCGTCATTATTTCACGAACGAATCAGATTTAGCAATAAAAGCTAAGAGGTTAATTTTCCTATTAAAGCCTTGAGCTTTTTCATTATACTCTCGGACACTGGAGGGTATTTAAAAGCCATTTCTTAAACGAATGAAAAATTATATAAATTAATTAACTTTATAATACTATTCATTTTCCTTTGATGGTGAAATATTTCTTTTAGAAGACGACATATTTTATGGCGTTTTAAAGTCTACGAGTAGCGAAAAGGAGCATTTCTGTAGTTTGATTAAAAAAAGTTTAAAAAGAAATAGCTTTTTCCCTGACTTCAAAAGCTCTTGCATAGTAAGCCCTAAAATTATTCTTGGAATAAAACAAAAGCCCACAAAGTCTTTTAATCTAGCCATTTTTCTTTTGCTTTTATTCCATAACATAAAAATAAACAGTACGCGAAAAAAGCAAAGCTTTTTGAGGTGGATTTCAGTTAATTAGAAATCACATGTGGCTGCGAAGGTTTTATATAATAAAGCTTTAAATAACACTTGAAACGAAATGCAATAGACTAACAAATTAAAAATGTAATCAAAAAAGACAAAAAAATATGGGGTCTTGTATTGAAAAAAGTTGTTTTCTCCGACGTCTAAAGTAATTAATTTTTCTTTTTTTTTTCTAACATTTCTTGCATTTTGTTCTTAAATTAATTAAAGTTGCGGTTTTGCCCAAGAGACAGAGGAGGGCGGAAAGTTTTAATTTCTTGGGAATGTTTCGAATACTTTGTATTGAGAGAGTTTCGGATTATTTTTTAAGAGTTCCCTACAGATAAAAAAAAGCAGAAAAAGTATGTATTTTGATATGTTTTCGAGAGCTAACTATTTATTTACGAAACTTATAGCTAAGGGAAAAAAACATTCCCTGATTCTGCTGGTTTAGGCTTTCTTTTTTCATGAGATTATTTGTGACTAATATATTGAAATGCTAGTACATTTTGGAAAATGAAAGCCATAAACCAATGCTGTTTGTGGTCGTAAACATTGTCTTAAAAGATATGCTGCATCAAAATAAAAATGGAATAAGATATTGTCGATGAATGAAATTTATCAGTTCCAAGAAAAATCATGTAGGGAAGAAGGGTAATAATGTTTCAATGTATATTTTTCTATATGTTATAAAACTATGTTTTCAAACAATGTATATTTTCAATATGTTATATAAATTTTTCGTTATGTTATATAAATTTTTCTATGTGTTCTATATGTTATATAAATTTTTCTGTATGTTCTATAGTTTTATTACTCTTCTAAGTTATTTTATGAATTTACAAATGTTATTCAACATCTTGCTTTTTGTAATAGAGTTATTTTACATTTATTATCATTCTAGTATTGCAGAGGGATTATTTTTAAAGTTTACTTCACTTTCAACGTCTACAAGGACAGCAAATGCAATTCACGACTCCATCCTATTGAAATAGATCAAATTAATTCAAATAAAGCGCATTCCTTTTTATGAAGAAATTTATGTATTTCGCTCCTTGAAGGCCGCGATGGCCTAATGGTACGATGCCGGCCTCGGAACCGGTGGGTTCCAGGTTCGAAACCCGATTCACTAAAGACAGTCGTGCATTCCCCCGCGGAAGTTTGGAGAGAGGGCTGCCAGCTCAGGTGTCGTCCTCGTCATCGGACAGCGGTTCAAAATTACGAGGTCCGTCTCAAAACAGCCATTGAGTTCCTTCAAAACGGGACGTTAATATAACTAAACTTTTGCATCTTCTCCTTTCAGATTAAACGTTCTTTTACAGAAAGAACAAAGATATATCTAATATATATCGTGTTTGATACACATAATGGACATTTCATCTTATTTGAACAAAATAGAGTGTATGTTGTGGAGTTCTTTTTTAAACTCGCGAAAACTAGAAATGCTTTTTAAGAACTCCCTGAAACTTTCAATCAGATCGTGTCAACTCAAACAATTTGGCACTACTTTTGATCACAGAAGATAAATCTTCATCCCGGTACTCTTCATTTTATATCAACTTCAGCAACATATTCTATAATAATCTTCAAGTACATTCCAAAAGTGTTATACTCATATGGATTAAGAATGACATTAATTTTGACCGTAAATAACTAACTGATCTTCCATAATGGTCGGCAACATCTAAAGCCAATTTTTGCATAATCATTGTTGAACGCAATCCTAAGAGCTTAGTAATTGGGTCTCAACTAAAAATGTCAGCTCTTTTGAGCATAGATGACTAAACTTCTATCATGGTTAGCAACACCTTATGTGAACTTTAAGAACATAACTGTGTCTCCTTCTGTTATTATTGACAAGCACCAGCACACATGAAAAGCACATATGGAACTGAAAATGAGTGCTTAAGTATCTTGAGTACTGCAGATGATTTATTAATTTGCAAATAAAAAGTGTTTCTGCTGTGTAAGTGAACTTCAGCAAGCATCAAGTAAATCCTTAATCGCAGTCAATTTTCATGCGTATAATATATGTTGTAGTTTTAGAAATTCGTAGAGAAATTTACATTTTTTTAATTCTGAAGAGACTGCTAATTTCATCTCATCTGAAAATAATTTCATATTATTTTGTTGCATAGAAAATAATGGCAATTATAATTATATTATAATAATAGCATCTGCAGTGATTTTCAAATTTTCAAAGAAAAAAAAACACCATACGACGAGGGCCATAAAAGCCATAAAAGAGACACAAAAAAAAAAATGACTAGTAATCAATAGTGGAAAGAAAAATTTTAAAAAATAGATAGATTTTGATAACAAACATAAAATGTCTCTTAAACGGTGAAGAGATAAAAAAAAAAAAGCACATCTTAAAATGAATTATTTGTAATTCTAATAAATAAGTGCCTGCATTCAGCCTATTCGTCAAAAGTACGTTTCATAAGATAGAGTTAAACTGAAGCACTGGATTCTCTCTCTCTATTCAGATGAGACCTATATTTTGTTTCAAATGTAGCTACTTATACGATGAATACATAGAAGTTGAAGATCCACAGGAGCTCTTTCTTTCAGTGTTTTCGATTAAAACGGGAGGTTGGATGTGAAATGCTGAAAACTTAGAGAGACATTGTCTTATGCTAACCTTATGCATCAAATCCAAATTAATCCTCCATTAATCACAATATATAATAGAAGCACGTTCAATCTGCGTCTATTAGCTGTTTTTAATTCATTACAATTTGAATTTTTTTTGCAGAATATCCGTTTACATTCTCACTAGGGCTAATTATTATAGTTATAAAGGAAAAATTATCAAAACCGAATATATAATATATATTCGGTTTCTATAATAAAATATATCATAGAATATATTTTATATCACTAGATACATAGCAACTATTTCAGGACGAAAACAATTGCAACTACAGGAGAGTTGAGAGTTTAAATACGCCAATGTCAACTAAAAGAAATCTGGCACTATTGGCACAGAGACCTTTCATCATGGTTCTCAATATCTTATATCTGTAACTATAATTGTGTCTTCTACAGTTACGGCTGACAAGCACCAACACAGAGGATAATTACATCCAAAGCTTGAAATGTATACTTAGCGCCCCGAGTGCCTGTACGAGTGATAATCCGGTAAGTTGCGGGTAAAAGGGATTTCCGCTGTGTACAGGAACATTAACGGGCATCCGGGAATTCTTAATCACAGTCAGTGATAGTAACGTCAAAAATGAAAATGAAAGCCAGAGACTTCAACTAAAATGCTTAGTGTTACGCACCTTTTTATCTTCTTCCTTGATGTATGTTCAGCAACCGTACGTACAGTAATGCCTAATATATGTTTCCCAATTCTAAAGAAAGTGTTCTGCGTTATTATTTGTGGACTCGGTTCATTTAAATGGATTAACAAAGTGTTTTGCAGCTGATTAATCAACACCGAAAAATACAAGTTCCTTAGAACAACTCAAAAGGTAGTCCTATTATGATATTCATATTATTTCAATAACATACCTTCTAGTTCTGATTAAAAAAAAAAAAACTGAAGATAAAATTTTTAACAAATACCCCATGCCAACTGAAAGATATCTGGCATTGTTTTGGTACACAGATCTTTCATCGTGGTCCTCAATACCTTACGTCTGCAACTATAATTTTGTCTCTTCCAGTTACGGCTGACGAGCACCAACACGGAGGATAATCACATCCAGAGCTTAAAATGTGTACTTAGCGGCCTGAGTGCCTGCAGATAATCCGGTAATCTGCGGGTAAAAGGGGTTTCCGCTGTGTACAGGAACGTCAGCGGGCATCCGGGAATCCTTAATCACAGTCAGTGACAGTAATGGAAGCAGAAAAGGAGGGGAGGCCGTCATTAATCAGGTCTCATTTCTTCCGATCTCGACCCCACCCCCCGCGGCCATCTTTTCATTTCTACCTTGTCCCCTTGTTGACGTTGTGGAGGAGAGGAAAGACATTTCATTTGCTCGGGCCGTTCATTTGTCAGCAGCTACTTTTGGGGCCCCGCAGGAAATTGAGTCAAAATGGAGCGCGGTTTAGAGAGGAAATAAAAAGTACAGGACATGCTGGAGACGTTGGGATGGATTGGAGTTCTTGTGAGGGAAAATTACCGGAGGTTGAGGTAAATTAGGGTGTGTAATTAAAAACGTTAATAAGGTTAAGTTAAATAAGAAACGGTTCATTAATTGTGTTTTGTTGCTGTTGTTGTTTATTTGTCTGTTCAAAAGGATGATTGCAGCTCATATGGGAAAGAGATGAAGGTCTTGATTTCTAAATTGTCTCGGCTTTACTTTTTAAATTTCAATCCATCAATGAAAGTTCTCGTTAGGAAAATTACCAGAGGTTGAGGTAAATTAGGGTGTGAAATTAAAAACGTTATTAAAGTTAAGTTAAATAAGAAAAGGTTCATTATATTTTTAAGGGTGATTGGAGCTTGCTCATACGGAAAAAAGATAAATGCATTGACATCTAAATTACTTCCGCGCTGATTTTTAAAAATCAAATAAAAATAATTTTGTTCTCATAACGGCTGTTTTCCGACTACCATAACTGACCAGTTCATTTCAATGGCTTCACAATAATGGAAAATTAAACTGAATCTCATTCTGTATTCAGTACTAAGATCAAACTGTAAATGAAATTATTTTAAAAATAAATTTTCAAATCATATATCAATTTTTTTAAAGTTTAAAATATATTTGGGTTCAAAATATATTGAAAATATATATACATCTTGTTTTTAAAATGGGAATGCCAAAGAGTCTTCAAACTTAGATTCATAGCAAAAGAAAGCTACTACATCTCTCATTCTCATATATGAAGAAATAAAAAAAAATCGCTCTCGAAATTTCGATAAATCTCCGTGTTTAAGAGTCGAAATGGGTTTTTTTGGAGGGGGGGGGGTTACGTGTGTCTGTCTTTCTGTGAGCATGATAACTCAAAAAGTCCGAGAAATTGTATTGAATAACAGAAACACGATCACCACGTTCTCGACGCAAGGAGTCATTGTATCCTATAACCATAAATTCATTTATATAATAAGTCTAAAGTACACTTATTATTATTATAATGTTTAGTAGATCCCACGAATGGCCGAGTGGATTAATCCCTAGCTTTACGTTTTTATTTCACCTCCTAATTAGATGCCACCACCCATTTGATATATTTTTTATTATTTCAATTTATTTAAGATGGTAAAGGATACTTGAGACATTTAAGCGTGACCAGGTGATTTTTGCATTTAAACTTAAAATGCTATGTTGACTTAATTACAGATTTAAACAGCGTACGGGCACAAAAGAGCCGAACGTATAACATGCGACACCGGCCAAGAAGGGGTTAAACATGGTATGGTTGGTGAAGATACATCGGAGGAAGAAGGTTATGGCATATGTGCTCTGGCTGTGCTATTAACCAGCCTTGTTCAAAAACTGCTGTCGATGAGCACCTCAGCAACGAGCGGGTTAAACATGGTATGGTTGGTGAAGATGCATCGGAGGAAAAAGGTTATGGCATATGTGCTCTGGCTGTGCTATTAACCAGCCTTGTTCAAAAACTCTGTCGATGAGCACCTCAGCAACGAACTGCTCATAGCTAGAGATTTTCCTCCAAGTGATACACAAATGTGAGCCATTTTCTTTTGAAAATCCTCCAGAAACCTACACCTATATAGCGGATCTAAGTCAGGCTTTAAATTAGCTGCTTCCTAGGTACTCCAAGGTGGCATTCAACAACAGAAAATGCCACACTTCTCCTAAATTATAAGTCCTTAACTCAAGAATTTGACTAGGCATGCGAGACCCAGCAGGAATAAAGACACCACCACATTTAGCAAAACTGTTTATTAGATTAAGATGTTTTTATTCTTATAATCCATGAGACGTATTCAAGCAAAAGTTCTGATTAACTGTTAAACTTTACATACTCATAACATACGATAACTTTAATAAATATGTAAAAGCCGTGGAAAAGTAAAGATACCATGATGTTTTGTTTATAATAGTTATTCCGAAGTTGTTAACCTACTTAACAGCTTACCTCTGTAAACCTACTTACACGTAACAAGCCTGAATAAAGAGGTTCGAGATACAAGACCAAGCTGTAAGACAGCACTTGTAGCAATCTATTGACGAAATTCAATTTATGATGGGATACAGAGTATCAATGCTGCTAATAATCCGATTAAGCACCATTAGTGCCACATCTCTGAGCTGTAATGATACATAGCATTATCGTGAAAGTTCAGGCTTTCTCCATAATTCCCACTCAAAAGTAATCTTAAGAAACTTTCGCCAACAGTGATTACTGGTTAATTATTTCGTCAAATTCGTATGATGTGCACAATGAACATGTGGCCTCCATTTTAAAGAAAGCAGTAATGTTCTCCTTTCTTCCATAAAGAACGACACATTTGGTCAGAATATCTTTCCAGAACTTCAAAAAACTCGTGAATTCAAATAAAACTCTAAAAGAGGCAGAAAATTATAAAACAGGTCTTATAAATACCAAAACAAATCCGCCAATATCAATTAAATAAAAAAAATGCCAGTAGATACACTAGATTTTAATTAAACTATTCTAATCTATATATATATATATATAAGGCAATGTTCGTATGCATGTGTGTTATAGACTAAAAAACTACTGGACCGATTTACGCGAGGTTTTTTGCAAAATGATCCGCGTTGCCCGGGGAAGATTTAAAGCTATTGAAATCCTCGATCTGACCAGTAGAAAAAAGATAGGGCCTAATAATATTGAAATGTTTGACTACCGTTGGCGATGGTTGAAAGAATGCTTGGCGCAACTCCTTCCTAATGCAGGGTTGCTTTTTGTAAACAAGTCAGTTTCGGTGGCGACTTTGCGAATGGAGGTGAGGCCTATTTGTTGTCGTTTTTTAAAAAATTAGCTCTGACTTCTAAGCGCAACATACCCGACTATAATTTTTATGTGTATTGTCTGTATTATGGTTGTCTACGTCCAAATAGATATATTTTTCTAAAATCTGGTGTCTTTCTTACGAAAGACAGAAACATCACAAATATAATATCAATAATAGCAGTACTATTAATTAAATGTAGATGGCGCCACGAGACAGTTCTTCACACATTGAAGTTCACGAGGTAAGAAATGATGTTGCGCATGCGTAAAGCACGAAATGAAGCAAGTCGAGTAAGAATTAAGACAATCTTTGTCATAGAGTGATCGAAATGAACAACGTGGCAATGGTCGATTACGTATGCAAATGAATCGATTAAATCAATTGGTAAAAGTAGTGACCGTATTGCATTTCAGTACAATTCGGAAATTCAATATAGCTTGCATCCAGTTGCGGTTGTTGAAAGTATGAATAAGGTTTGCACAAATTACGACGCATTAAAATTCAAGAATGAAGCAACTGAGATGATTTGTTTGAATCGTTAAATTGTCACCATTGAAGGCACCACTTGAGCCATTGTTCTCATTGGTTACCGGTACTACAACAAAATCGAAGAATTTTTTGATTAACATACAAATTATAATACATTCTTTCAAATAACTTCGTTTGGTGCAACGAATATAATAACTGAGAATTATATGCCAACATTCAAGATTCAAGGACAAATACACCATACAGCAGGCTCTTTGTTACCATTTACTGATGCTGACCACAAATTTTTGCAAATATATTTCATTGGAAATTCAAGTGATCAAGTAAATCGATACACATACGAACACTGTCTTTTATATAAATACATAGATAATTTTAAATAAATACAATAATTGATATCAAACTTTAAATTTAATCTATAAATATTCTAAAATCTAGCAAAAGCAAAGCATTGTCGTTTCAGCTAATTCCTTTAAGAAATACATGATTTAAAAAAGAAAATGAAGATCTTTACTGAAATTTAGTAATCGTTCAATTATTTACAATGAAAGGCTGAAATTGCAAGCGTAATTTTTTGAGATATAGGCCATTGTTAGGAAATTTAAGCACAAAAATAAGTTATTTGTTTAGCTATATGTTCTGTTTTTCTGCTTAAAAACAATATTTAAAGTGAATACTAAAAATGTGATAGTAACTAAGAAAAAGAAAAATGATGGCTCACACAATCCTTAAAAAAAACAGCTAAACGATCTTCTGTATAGTTTCTATAATTTTTTATGGAAAAGAAAAATAACGTGGAACAGTTATTTCAATTCAACAATATTTCCATTCTTGTATTTCCTGAAGCAGTCTGCATTATGTTCACTATAATCGCAGTAACAGAACTCACTCCCCATTTAATGTGCATGCAGAATGTCGGCGGTTTTATATTCTTTGAACTCGGTAGTTTTTGGCATTAGTGAAACCAATCTGCAGAAACTAAAGATAGCAAAAAAAATTTAATTATCTGTTTTTAAATATGGTTATAATAACAAAAAAACGAGCGAGAACACACAGAAAACAGGAAGAAATTAATTTTGTATAAATATTTTTTCTGTTTATAAAATTAAAGTAGTAAACCAGAAAAATTACATGGTTACGTTATTATTAACTATTGCTAAGTGTATCATTCTTAACGACGAGAAATAATAGCTTTCCTTCCATCGTTAATAATATAGCTTGTACTTAATCTTTCTCTCAAAGTGGTTACAAATAATAAGTTTCTGGCCAATTTCACATACAATCTCCCGTCTGAAGAAATTGAAACAAAGCGTAGCGGCCTAGAACAAATAATGGAAGTGAAAATTCACTTCTTCAAACTGAAAATTTTCCTTTATGAGCACAAATATCTACTCTAAAGTGAATGAAAAATTCTTCTAAAGAAGGAGAAAAAACTTACGGACCTTACCTTACCCACTACTTTACAGGTTTTTGAAACTGGAGGGAGAGAAACATAATAAAACGAAAGTACTGGGCGACCCCTTTATTTCTTTCTAGAGAAAAACACTTTGCCATATGTTTCCTCCTCCGAAAAAAAATATATCAGAAGAGCAGAAGAAAAAAAAAAGATTTCTGACCGGTAGTCGATAAAAAACTTCCATGTGACATCAATTGAATAAACTTCCTTAAAAAAGGAATACAGAGAATAAAAGAATGCGAATCGAAACGCGAGAAGAGAAGAAATAAAACAATGGCAGGACCTGGGTTATATCTGCAAATCGCGTTTCTTTTTCGAGAGGCCCAAGAAAAATAGAGTTCTCTGCCCATTTTTTGTGCCAGAGAATAATGCACTAGCAGAAACACATCTACAACAGAAGATATTTCGGAAAGCAAAACCCATTAGTCATTTAGAACCATGGACAGAAGAAGCAGTTGGGAAAGTGCGGCCCATTCGACCCTTCTATTATGCCACCTTTATTTTTTTCCCGCGAAAAACGACGTTTCCCAAAGAAAGGATTTCAGGCTCCTTTGAAAGTAAATACGATCCGTAAGGCAATAGTTGAATGATGGAATAGTAGCACCGCTGGAATAGGAAGTGAATTAGAAATCTCGGTAAAGGTGTGACAAGAAAAATTCGAATCCGGAATCCGGTGTAATGGTATTCCGCAAGTATTGTAATAGATTTTTCTCAGCAAATTCTTAATGGGAATCTATTTTGGTACCGTCAATCGTATTTTGGCAGAATAAATTTAGTTTCGTGTTAAATCTTCGTGGTATGCCTATATACTTTTGGAATAAGCCTAAATTTATTTAAAACTTGCGTTGGTAACTTGGAAAATCTACTTTAATAGATCACATTTCGTTATCTTACTTTTATTTCACATTTACCGACGTCGATAGCATATTTTGTGATCCAATTATTTTCGTATTTGAAGTAAAATCTAAAATATTTATGCTGGCTACATGCGATTCAAAACCAAAACTGAACGTAGCTATTTCATTGGGAACATATTCCAGAACGCACAATTTCCGAAATAACTGTTTAAGAAGATATTACAGAAAAAATTTTAACGAATCTTTTCAGAATTAATCATTGCATTAAATAAATAGTCTGTTGTGCAATAAATTGGAATTGCATCAATGCCACATAGCAGATTACACTCGAAGGATCAATATTCTGATATGAACCGGAAATCACAAGATATTAGTATGTTTCCAAATGCATGGCTACTTCTAATTAGAAGTGTTAAAAAACTCAAGTTCTCTTAAATAGTACAGAATATTTCGCATTCTTGTAAATATACGCAATTGTCTTTCTAACAAGGATTCTTTAAATTTGCAGCTGAAGTAAAGAAAGATAGGTAGACTTCAAATATTATTTAAAAAGATCGAAATTGAGTTTGAAGCGATTCTACGTAAAATAGTACATATAACCTTGGAATTCAAAATTTTATAAAGCGAAATGCCTATAAAGAATAAATTATTGATCACCAAGAATTCACGATACCGCAAAGAACAGACAGTTATAGATAAAAGATCAGGAGCATATGATTAAACATATCAGTGATTTAACAAACGTAGATGACACCAAGCGGCGAGTATTGTTTTTGGAGGCTTTTTTCAAATTTGACTTTCAAAAGTGAAATAAATGCCATAAATATTTTGTTCTCACTGTACCCTTCAAGCCTACACACTCTTGCCCTCTGTGACTACGTCGCTGCAGCAGATAGAAGAAATAAATACCTTAAAATAAATCAACAAAAACGAATGAATAGAAAATTAGAAATGAAAATAAATAAAATAACACAATTACCAAAACATAAATGAATGTCACAGACAAACCAACAAAAGTCCAAAACGAAATTTCAAATAATTCAACTCAAACATCCCGCCAGAGGATATTCCGAATCGTAACATACAATTAACGTTGAAAACAGCGGCACACTCCAACAGATATCGACTCTTCTTTCAAAAGGAATGCCCATTCGAAGTTAAAGTTGAAATTCGGTGACGTTATTTGGCCAATTAGCTGATTAAAACGGCAGCCAGGGCGGCCATAAAGCGGGGCGTGACATCGTTTCTCACAAAACAACGGCGATCGCCCCTCTCGATCCTGCAGATTATTACTCCTTTTCCAGTCTCCGGTGGAAAGGAAGGCACCGCCTAGCGCAGCATTAAGTATGGCCACTTTGGATAATTGATTTCACTGGATCAGAGTGAAAAAGGATAAAAAAATTATGTTTTAGACAGAATATTTTGTGATTTTTCTTTTACT
>BGPR01000564.1:122025-149738 GCA_013235015.1 Araneus ventricosus | reverse complement strand
TGCTTTTCACGACTTTTAAACCAACTGAATTGGATATCTATACTTATAAAAGGCAATGCTTTTTGCGTGTGTGTCTGCGATGTCCAGACGAATCTATCGCACTTACAGCTATAAAATTTGACACACAGGTAGTCATAATGGTGACTCAATGCACTTCCAAGCCAAAATTTTAAAATTTAATTTAGAAATTTTTTTATTTAATGTTTTCTGTTGTTTTGGGTCCTTTTTGGCACTTTTACGGCTGTAGTAACTTTTCTAATAATCGTTGAAAAAAAATTAATGCACAATCGGATAGAACAAACAATTTTCGTTCTAATGAAGTTTGTTTCGAATTTCTAACATAATTTATTGAATTTTGAGGAATTTTTAAATAAGAGTCACCTTTCCTTTATATTTTTAACCTTCAATTCTTATTTTCTTGCATCCGACGTTCTAATAACGCTATCATTTTCAATTTTTTTTTAGGTATAAACCGGAATATCTATCCCTGTTTCAAAACAAGAATGGTTAAAATATCTTTTTTCTCCGATTTTCTATGAATTTTTTTAATGATCAGTTCAAAACATTTTTTCTCTCATATCCGAATCGATGAAGCTTTCGACCGACCCAAAGTTATTCTCAGTTCCCAGAATGCATTTCTATTATCCGATTGGCAGGCGGTACCAAGCGAAAGCCACGTCATATTCTCGATCATTTTATTGCATCAGCTAATTAATTACTTCATTTAACTGATCCAAGAATCATTTGATTTATTTGTTTTATACTTTTTGATAGTCGCGCATATATGCTGATATCTTTAGTTAAAAGAACACGCTATTAATCTCGCTCAAGTCCCTGCGTGCACTTTCACTAAAAATCGAGAGCGAAATCAATAATATATATATATATATATTCGTTTTTCCAACAATTGGTTTTCGCCGAGGGTTGACGCCACAAATCTAGATTAATGCGACATATCAGTTCCCAAGGCAGATAAGCATTTGATTGTTGGAATTCAATTTCTAGGTTGACCTTTTTCATAGTGTAATAGTCGTTAATCAAACTATCTTTTGTATTTCATTTGTATGATTATTGATAAAGTAATTTGATTTTAATTTTAATTTCTAGATTAATATTTGTATATATTCAAAATATAACACATGTTTTGATTAATTGAAATTATATATATGTTTTGATTTCGTTCTCAAAACTTTGGACTTTTTTTTTCATTTTGTTGAAGTCATTATACCACGAGCAACGCCGTGCGCATACTGCTAGTAGAATATAAATCGAAAAACCAGCTTACAAATACATATGGTTCGGAATTGAAGTTCACCCAGTGCATGAGACTCATTTCTGAGAAAACAGATCTCTCAAAGCTAGCTGCATTTAAAATAACAAGGAACTTCTAATTGTTCTTGTTATTTGGCGAATACCAATTGAACTATGGGCCTGAATCATTATTATTCAGAAAATATAACATTTCAGCATTACCATGGCAGAATTAGTGCAAAATGGACAAACCACGTACTTGTGTCACTTAAACTCTGAACACCTCCATGTAGCAATCCGTTTATAACCTTTTCAGGGGCATATTAATTTTTGTTAATTATTTTTCGAAAATATTTGAAAAATGTGATTTCTGAAATTCATAAATATAAAATATATTGAAAAACAGTTTTCTAATCCTTAGGAGGCGGGTTGGGGAGGTATCATTGAAACTACCGCAAATTCAACCCGATTGGTAAGATTCCCGCCACGCCACTGTTCATGCTAATCGAACTGCACGTTGTCTTCTGCTGCACTGTGACGTCACGTCTTTTATTCTTCTTGCAATATGCAAAATGGATTCTGAAAAGAAATTGGTGCCGTGCATTTGACGTGCATCATTTAAACAGGAATCTAATCCACTATTTATCACCAGTTTATCATGCCTGAAAACTTTCTACACGATGTTTGTATTTCAAATGAACGCGAACAGTCAAATAACTCTAAAAGGGAATGCGCAATAAAATTCAAATTTATCCTTTTTCTGCATTTTAGTTAATTTCAAAGGTCACTATTTAAAAAATAACGTTTCATATGGGTTAATACAATTTTTACTATATCTATTCCAGATTGATATTTGAATAGAAATTTCAAATTGCGCTACTTTATTTTCAAAACATATTCGATGAATTAATAAAGGGCGTAAATCGAGAATTAATTGAGGGTAAAATTCACCATTCCTTCTCAAGCAAAACTCATAACATTGAATCGGTCTAAACAGAATTAGTCTGAGCTGAGCATTAATTTTAAAGGTCCCTGAAACCGATACCTCTAAAACAAGCCATGTTTTTAAGATTTCATTAAATTTAAGGGGGGAAAAATCTCAAGTGGTATTTTTGGTGTCTGTTAACAATCAAATAAACATTTTTCCTTTGTTATTACATTAAATTCTTGTGTATACTGTAGTTTACTAGCCTTTTCAAAAATAAAATTGCCGTTACTTTGGTATAAGCAACAAGGTAACAATATTGATAATATTGTATTGATAAAAGATATCAATACAATATTATCAATATTTTTTATCTCCCATAATCAAAGATAAGTACAGTAGAACCCCGCTAATCCGAAATTCCGGTTAATCCGAACTGATTTTATTTCCAAAAATTATATGCAATTGGAAAGATTACCTGAAAAGATTTAAATATACATACCAAAAACAAAAAAGTACTTTTTCAGCATGCATAATTTTGCACTCATTGAAGAAACTAATACAATTCACCGTAAGATAAGGTAATTTCATACATTATTCTAATCCACACATTATTTATCCCATCCATTATTCTAATGAAAAGGGGAGACATATTCTCTTTCTATTGCTTTTGAATAAAAGAATTCAAGAGATAGTAGTACTGAGTACTTATAACTTACATTTTTTTTGTACACATCCTTTTCTTTTCTATTTTTATCGGAATTTCGGGTAATCCGAATTTTTTTTAATCCGAACAAGCACCGGTCCCAATTAGTTCGGATTAGCGGGGTTCTACTGTATTTGCATTTATCCTTTCCAAGCAGGGTAAGTACTTCATAGTCAGATATAAAAAAAGCTCAGAATTAATGAGTTTGATATAATATATATTATTGAAAGCGAAAAGTTTAAAGAACAGTAACATGTAGATGATTCTCGGATCCCGAAACCCTCTGCGCATTTGCACCTGCCTCAGGCGAAGTTGATTTCACAAAAATAGGGGTGAAGTCAGACATGGAGGGGGAGTTATTTACATTTTACTTAGCGTGACCTAACGTGGGTTCCTTTCCTTTCCGGTAATGCGCTCATCTAACTCATTGCCTGTCAACCCTTTCCGGAGTCAAATCATCAAAAAGTGCTAGTCTTGGCATTTTGAAACGACCAGTATGTATTTAACACATATTTTTACCGAAATTTTCAAATGATAAATTTAATAAACATCAACAGCCCGCTTTTAAAGAAAATAGCCGCGAAACTAAAAATAAAACATTTTTTCGTTTTCACACAATGCAGCAGTTTTGGGGATAATTCTCATAGTTCCTTTAGCTAACTTAAATAGAAAATGTTGAATAATTAGTTGAGATACCATCTGTTGATCGCAGGAATAATAAAAAGTGAGTTTCATTTATTGATTTGCATTTAGTGATTTTTTAAAATATTCTCATTCTTATAGTTTGTAAAAAGAGTATGCTAAACGTTCGAACGAAAAAGAGCTCAAATTGAAAGAGAAAAAGAAACTGTTCATAACTTACAGGCAGATTTTCGTTCATTAAAGTAGAAAGAATTCACTGCTTCAAGTATTATCTATAGATTCCAACGAAGTATATTATCAAACACTTACGTATTAACATTGTGAGCTATTTAGTGAAAAATTTCTTATACCTACAACGAAAATATACACAAACAAAAAAATTTCTCATTGTTCCATATAATTTAAACATAAAGCTTCCACGAAAAGAATTTCGAAAGTTTTCACAATCCAAATGGTGGAAAACTTTGAAGTTGGAGGGAAACAATTTATTAGACAAACTTAATCTACAAACTTTATCTATCTAAAATACTATCTTCTCAATTAGTTCTGTAGTTTAAACAGTGCTTTAATTATTCATCATCAACTTTACAGCTTAGAAAATGTAGTTATAAACTAATTAACGATTACTATCTCTGAACGAACTAATTAAATTTATCGGTCATTTTATAGATAAAAGGAAGCACAGGAAATTCCTCTAACTAATATCATTTTCTATTATGAGGGTATGGCCCATAAAAATAAGGACAGAATTGTTATTCTCATACTTTCTTCAAGTGTTTTAATTCACTTTCTTTTCAGAAATAATTCTTGAGTTTATTCAACTCAGCTACAGGAGAAAATAAGTTTGAATAGGTAGGTATGTTTGAAGAAAGCAAGTTTATCTTGTAAGTTTTAGCAGTGGCGGCGACTCGGGGGGGGGAGCACTTTTTGCTGAAAAAATTGAATTTTGATTTCATTTTAGCTGTCAGAAACAAGAAATTATAGTGTCCGGGAAAGCTAGCTAATTTTCCAACTAAATTTTTAAATTTTCTTGTCTACCACTAAACTCTGGGGTACCTTTAGGTGCCTATAAATTTTTTGGCCCCCCCACACACTTTTGCCATCCAATCGGCGCCACTGAGTTTTAGTTGCAGGAAATTCTGGCCTTATTCATTGTAAATAGTTTTTTGGTAATTTTTTATGATATTCTTCGAATGGACAAATAAAACTTTGAATTCCTTAAGAATTTTTTTTTAAATTAATACTTTAAAATTTTTATTTAATCGTCAAATAAAGTGATTTAATTAAAGCTAAATTGCAAATTCAATGATCACACATCGAATCGAACAATTTTATTTTTCTTTCTATCGAAACGATACCTTTCAAAGGTTTTGAAAATAATACCGGATTCTATCTTAATTTGTTTCTAAAAGACTTTAGCAAATCGAATGTTAAGGTTGCTACTTTGAATTGATGCGGTGGTCAATATGCTAACTTGGTTATCCTTATGTCTATTGCACGAGAGCAATAATTTACTTAAGTTACTGCATCACGTTAGACAAGGTACAACCACCGTTTGCAGGTATGCATGTATATACTGGCTCGTGCAGGTGTGAGGAAGCATCACGCAAGACTGAAGAAGCTAACTCATGATAACAATTATAACTTTTATAAACTTAACAAGATGAAAGTAAAAGTAAGGTAAATGATAATTAACATGTCGACAACAGGAACATAAAGCAAGTGCAAGAGCAGAGAGAGTAAGAGCGAGATGAGCCTTTATAGTACTCAGCTCTCCACTATGCATGAGCAGGGCAGACAGCGCACGCAGGACGAAGCTGTTGCCTTAAGACCCATAGCAGGTAATTTCAAGATTATGTCTCATTTCTGCATTAAAAAATATCAAGTATATAAAATATACACTTATTCATGTACTATAAATCTACACTTGTCAAATTATTGAAATAGCCATTACAACTTTAACTTTAATATTTTGATAATTACCCAAAGCAGGAATTTAGGCCGGAATTATTGTGACTCCAATTCCTGTAGAAACGCAGGCCTCCCTATAATGCATTTAATTATATATATCATATTTTTTTCCGTCCGCTTTTTAATATTTAAATTTAACTTGAATTGATCTGAGTTTTCAGCCTGCTTTATTTGGTATTCGTCAGTGAATTACCTCACCAGTCCTAGAGAAAGTCCTATCTAGGCACTCCATTCTTCTTTGCTTTATTTGAAATTCGCGATTGAATTAACTTGCGAGCCCCAGAAAATGTCCTATCTGGGTATTTCATTCTTCTTTGCTTTATTTTGAATCCGCTAATGAATTACTGTGCGAGCCCTAGAGAATGCCCTATCTAGGAACTCCACTCTTCTTTTGTTTATTTGAAATTTACGAACGAATTACTACTACCTTGCGATCCAGCTCCCCTGAGGATGTCCTATCCAGGTACTCCAATCCTTTTTTTTTTTTTTTTTTTGCTTTTTTGATATTTGCGAATGAATCACTTTGCGAGCCCAGAGAATGTCCTATATGGGTATTCCATTATTCTTACGAATTGCAAGCGATAGTTCGCCTTTTCTTCGTCTGGTGCCTTGTAAGACAAAGAAACATAATTTCCCTTCGCTATCCATAAATGCCACGACTATATCTCAAGCAGATCTTCTTTTAAACCAATACAGCTGAAATATACGCAATACCTGACTGAATAAAATGAAGAAACGGGAAATAAACAAGAATTATTTTAGAAATCTAAAGCCTCTTTACCTTATAATGATTATCTCCGTATTTCTATTAATATTTTGAAATTCATCATTTCCGTCACGTCTGGCAACGGACACACTAAATGCTTATGGTTAGAAGTTCAAAGGAGGACTAATGTTTAGAATAGCGATTTTATTGCACGGATTCTGATTTATTTTACAGTTAAATCATATTTAAAAGAAATAATGTACAAGTTATATAAAAGCTCTCCACAATAAAATGCAGCATTCAATATTGTTATTACTTCCAAACGCAGGATTTCTTTTAGGCATGAGATTTCGATTTAATCCTTTTTTTTCCAAACAAAACTATAAACTCTCCTCAAAAATCAAACAAACCTGGTACAGATATCAAACCGTTACATAACTGTATTTAACAACAACCACTATCAATTTTATAGCTCCTAAGTTTGTTATTTGAAAACAAAAATCTGTATTAATGAACTAAAATTTAAAACATGGTGCAATGATCGAATGGTGCAACTTAGAAATGAAGCTCATATGAAAACTCGATGCTTGAAATGCAAGTTTGAATATTGTGGCTTCAGCACCTTCGTCGAATAGATAATCATGCGATCAATCTGCAAAGCTAATTAAATGAAATGATTTCGTCGAACCGTTAACAAGATGAAGGTTTGGGGAAATTTGACGATGAAGACAGGATTTCGAGAACAAAATCGATACTATTGACTTAATTTACCTAGAAAACACTCATCAACACAATGTATCTTCACATGCAGCGAAACAATAGATATAAATTGATTAGGTGCTTATATATAATATATTGCAATATCTGATTATACTGAATTTATGCATCATTTAGCTATTTTCATGAAAGATTCTTTTAGTAATAGTTTATTTTTAGAAAATTAGGCACATATGCACTAAATTAAAACTCACAACCACTCATACTGCAGTTACGCTATAATAAACGTACTTTAAATTACATTTAGAAGTGCACTTAAGTTAATAACAGCGTAATTCTGCTTGATTTAACATAATAAGTAATGTATAAAAGCACTGGTTTGCTTATAATTTAAAATTGCGTACTCACTTGACGCATTAAGTTTACAAATAGAAAGGTTTGAATTAGAGAATATGATACGGAATAAATTAAAATTCCAATCAATTATGAAATCTAAATTATTATATAATGAGTCAGAAATAAATACACGATAAAGAATTTATACGATAAAAAAAAGTTAGCAAATATTATAAAAAATATGTCAATCTTTGCACTTGCCTTTTTAAGATATTTAGAATTCAGCTACTCAAATTTCGAACATTATTTAACCAGTTATTTGAAATTTCCGTATTTTTATCGAATTTCGTTCGCTGTTGTGAATTGTGCTCTTACAATTTACGGTATTTAAACGTTTCGAATTTTTTTCTATTAACTCAATAAAAAGAATTTTCGACGCAAATCTTAAGTAACTTGGGGCAAGAAAGTACATTAAGCCGTTAAATAGATATGTATATATTACTTTCGCTGATCATTTGCTCTGCAAGTGATCTGGTTTTGATGTATGTAAGAAGTCATTATTTCCACGCAGGCAGAAGGTAGCAGATTAGGAAGCCCCGAAACAAGCCAAAATTATAAAGGAAAGTATAACAAGAAACGCCAACCTGATGAACTAGAGGGCGCCGTTCTCTATCAGAAATATTAGATTTCATCGCTAACTAATTAAAATGCTGACTGCATTGGAAGAATATGCAACATTTTATGAATGCTGAGATGTTGACAGCGATGGAAGGACCCTGACACGATTGTAACCGGTCCCGAAAATAACTTTATTGCATCACCAAATGTTTTTCGAATTTGCAAGCTATAGTGAATACGGAGCAACCCGTAGCAACAGGAATTGTACGAACATGATAGACACACACACCAGACGCTGAAGTGATATGAGTGAAGTGAAGTGATCATTGTGATTTAAACGCCCGCGAAAAACGCATACTTACGGATCCTACATAGTAGGAACTGAAGTGGCATCTCATTGGCTCTTAGCGCCACGTGACTTGCCTTGCTTTTAAATGACGTCCTGAAACTAAACTGTACTTACCATTGCTGAAGGTTCGTCCTTTATTTGTTTTATTCTAAAAATGTATTCATCATTATCTTGAGAAACATCCAAATAATCATAATTAGAAGGTAGTTTCGATTTCTCCATGATGCGATAGCAGAAGAATAAAATAACAATTAAAATCCCGCCTAAGCGCGGTACTAATGACGATAGTAAGAAACAAACCAAGTCACGTGACGCTGAGAGCCAATGAGAAGAGACCTCGATCCCTACTATGTAGGATCCGTAAATATGCGCGAAAAACCCGATATGTTTAAAATGGTTTGCCAGTCTACGCACTGCCGCTTTATTTGTGCATTATTGCGAATGGTAAAAAGCGTTAAAAGATGTTATGGAACTCGATGAGCTTAGTTCAAAAGTATCTCCAAATAAAGAATTTCCATCTGTTATTAGATTGGTATTTCTGAATTTTCTTGCATACCCTATAGAATCTGGGTGGCGTTTCCTGTAATATATTCCTATGCGAATCTTGTTTTCGTGCGTTTCACCTTCTCTAAAAGTTCATATGTTAATTTTTGAATCACCCTGTATAAAGAAAGAAAACACTAAGATGATCACTGCGTATACGAGCTACAAAATGACTTCAATCCCTTTCGCATAAAGAATATTGCATGTGAAAGATTGGGACAGACAATCTGATATTCGCTCAATTAAACAAATATAAATATTAGCCTTTTCGGTTTATTATTATTCTATTTATAATTCTTCAATATCAGCTTCTAATATTCTATTTTTCACTCTGTGAAATCATCACACGATGTTTTAGGCATGTATACGCATTATTTCTTATTTCTCGAATTAGATGCGTCTTAAAACAAAGACGGAAAAAAACTGTAATCAGAACAAAATTCTTCTAATTTCTCTTCTCAGCAAATTTCTGATTGAAAATGCAAGAGATGAAAGAAAACGGGAATTATCTGTTTAGATAAGGTACAGGAGTTTGCTAAGGTTTTTAAGGTAAAGAAAAGAAACATCCGCGAATTCGGGGAAAAAACGAAAACATTAATGAATGTTGATCGAAACTGAGATATTCCAGGTTTTATTTCAATTACTGCATTCCCATTACACAACAAAACGATTATCTTAATATAATGTGAAACAATCAGAAGAACGGTATAACAAGGAATTGAATTTTGCCAGTAATATTTGCAATGTAATTACTGCTGTTCACCGAACAAATTAGCAATTATACCAATGAATTGATCTTTTTAGAAAGCGCGTTCAGTGGAAAAGGTACTTGTAACTGCTTTTGTATTCATGGATACAAAATATGCGGGTGTGTCTAGAACGCAGACGATCTATTTTTTCCATCAATTTATTAACCAGAAAAAAGTATAATCGCTACTACTATCGCAAGAGATTAAGTTAAATAATGGCTGAAAAACAGTAGACTTTCAAAAAATTAAAAATTTTCAAACCTTTCTGGTAAATTTCATGAAAATCGATATGGCGGGAAAAAATGTAACAAGTTGGGTTAGCGATATTTCATTGGATTAAACGCCATCTTTTAAAAGAAAATCAACAATAAACAAAAGCATTTTTTCTTTCGTCTCAATCATCGTAATCTACCATGTTGATAAAAAAAATTGCAAATTACAAAATACACAAGTTTATCCCTATCCCATAAACTTTTTACTCAAACGATAGGATTAAGAAGAGAAAAAAATTACGAAAACAACAGCAAACGATAAAAAAGGCACCCATTTAACTTTGAGATTAGCAAGCATTAAGTGTAGCCATTCGAAAAACATAAACGGTGGAAAAAAAGGATTTTAGAGCGCCATAAATCTTGAATCTTCTGTTAACGTTCCCCATTGGGTTTAGAGGCAGTAATTGATCCCTAGATAGCGATGATACCGTGGCTGAGCATTCATTCGATGACTTTTTGACTTTCTATTGGGAAATTATTTCCCTCAATCAGATGTAATAGCAGGAATTAATGGGAATTAAAAATTCATTGGGAAGTAAGTGAAAAAATTTAGATGGTAATGGATGTAAGAGTACGGGGAAAAGCGTGTTAACAAAAAGGAGTAGTTTCTATAGAAATCTAAGGGGTTTACTTTCAGTACTTCTAAAAAGGGAGCATCCAAATTATAGTAATGATATTTAAACCAAGATAGAATAATCCATTTTCTAGCAAGTGTATAGCATGAGTATTTTATTATTTATCAATAAATATTTATTCGCAAATGTGCAGTTTTTAAGATCAGATAAAATACCAGCTACACATAGTTAAGAAGTTCAAAATTCCTTTTCAAAATTTGTGTATCATTTGTACATCATTTTTAAGCTATGTTGCAATGTATATTTTTAAATAACTGGAAAAAATTATTTTTTAGCAAAGGAAAAAAAATCAACCAAGCTTTTAGGGTACAATTTAAAGTAGTAATATTGAAATATTGCTCCATATTCTTACGACTTTTTAAGAGTATCTTTTGACGAGCTCAAATATTATTGGGTTCACCATTTGTCATGTTTTCTAATGAATAGATTTGACAAATTAAATTAATTGTATGCAATTTTTACAGATCGCCCATAGTATTAGAGAGTTAAGGACTAAATAACAATATAGAAATGGAAAGAAATAAAATCCAGTTAAAACGTTAAAAGATAATAACAAAACATCAAAACGAATAAATAAAGTGATGCAAGCTTTTAATTATAAAGCTTTTATAACAAGGGAAGGAATACAAGGAAAGGAAGCAACAAAATAAAATATAATAACACATAAATAATGATGCGATAATAAAACCTTAAAGAACAAAAATCTTTATAATGAAGATATTAAAATGATAACATTTTAATATCATTAAGAAAACACACACAAGGAAAGCAGCAACTGTTGATAATGAAATTAAAGAGAAAACATCAAAAGGAGGATTATACATTTAATAGCAAAATAATGCATCTGTATTTTATTGAATTACATGTCACTGAAAAGTTCGAATAACTATACATAAATAATTAATAACGTGAATTAAATTTTTATAATTGAAATAAATATATAATTTTGTCAGCCACCGAATGTTTAAGGATTCTAATTAATTCAGATAACAATTTTTCACTTTTCACAATTACAATTTCTTTTGATTAAAAGGATAATTCATTTAATCGTAATAATTATAACTGCTCGCAAACTGATAATCATCGTTTGGCAGTGGAATGCTGATACAATATTAGGGTATACTATGTAATTAGAGTATACTACCAATACTGGTACACTATGTAAATTTATTAAATGTTAACTATACAGGATAGTTTGACCTTTCTTTGAGAACATTTTAAATCTTGATATATAAGCTAAATTTACAACCAGCAGGATGGATCTAAAGTTTTACTTATAGCATCTAAAGAAGATCTTTAAAAAAAATCAAAAGAATATAAAAGCTTTAATTGCCTGAAATACTTGCTTGAATCTTACTCTTCGGTACATCTTTCAAAAGATTTTTTATTAAGTTTGCGACACACACTACTGATTGTAACTAAAAATACAATTAATGTAAATAATACAGAAAGATGTTTTTAAATATTTTTATAAAAATAGTAAAGTAATGTTTCATTACTTAAATGAATCAATTGTAGCAGTATAAATTAACATTTTCCAGATTAATTCATCCAACAAAAAGAATTAAACTTCATTTTTACCTTACCTTTGTTTAATTAGTAATTTCAGTTCTTAAAGACAAGGTTAACCAAAGAACTTTATTTTGAAGCTTTATTAGCGTAATTTTTGTTCGGAAATGGAAATTCGTAAAATAAATAAATGAAAATACTCACACTTCGAAAAACTTTCTGAGGACAATTTTATTAATATGCATTTAAAAAAAACTGCCTTAACGATAAGATACGCAGAGCTGAGTCAGGAATTTTTAATTGAAAGTTATGAAAAAATAAAAATAAATAAAGAGAAAATGTACAAAACGATGCATTAATTCATCATTTTCTGCCACAAAATTTTAAAAATCCGAAGGTATTAGAACATCCTAAATAAAATTACCCAAACAAAAGTCGCAAAATCCAATTCCACCATTTTAAAAGCACTACTATCTCTTTTTAGAACATACAGCTTTCGGATTAACTTTAATCGAGTGTGATTTTAACTTGCTATGCTCAAAAAGGCAAAAGTTAATGAGATTGGAGCTACTTAATTTATTTTTCCTCAGTTCCGCAGGAACTCGACCGTGAAGAGGAAACAGTAAAAGTACTGCAATAATAGAAAAAAGTAAAATGAAATAAATCCTCTTAAAGCGAAAATGTCACATTTCCAGAACAGTCATTTGTAACAAGAATAATAAATCCATTAATGCTAGTTTCAGCAGACGATTTTAACTTTGCTACAAGGCTGTTTCCAACACTGACTCTGCAATTTTATCATTTATCAAAAAAAAGCACCTCACATATGCACTTCTCATTAAGCTCCATACATCAAAGCGGATTTTAGTCTAACACAGAAGTCAAAGCTGCTTAGAAGCTGGAATTCTGAAATCGAAAAAGCGTTTTACCGAAATGGAAGGATTTAAGTACTTCGAAGAAAAGTTCGTCGTATAAATTATTTTCCGTTGGTGAATGGGAAATTTTCCATTGATAATGTGTCTTTGAAAGACTCAGAATTTAAACAATACATTAATATAGTAAATATTTATGATAAAACGTAAGATTTTCGTAGGAGTGGATTTCAATGTTGTTTTTCCTAAATACACAGATTTAAAACTTAATGACTGAACAAGTACTTAAAGACAATTTATATATGCGTCTAGAAACTTAATCTAACTATTATAATAATTCGCTAAAAAATTATAATATTAACATCGTTTAGAAGATTAATGCTTGTGATAAGAATCCAAGATATTTTTGCCACGGTAACCGAAGTTTTGCAAGTCTATATTCAATACTTGAATGAAATATAGATAGTGATAATGGACAAAGAATTTAATCTTTCAGCAGAGCCAACTAATTCACTCTCCTATTTGTGACAATTATTTTGTTTAATAGGCAAACGCCAGCATTTGAATAATTCTGTTTTCGCATCTAAAAAAGTATGAAATAAGCTAGCTTCAAAAGCCGAAATATACCATTTCATGAAAAAAGTCATCGCTATTTTCAGTGAATAAAATTTTTCTAACTTCTTTATATTATGCAAATTTTTATACACGCAAAACTATACATGCATATACTGTGTTTGTCAAATAGTAAGTATGAAAATATGCTGATGTATTAATTCTAATAACGAAAAAAAAAAAAAACAGTACTATTTTTTAAGTCTGAAGATTTCGAAGTAATATTGTTCGTTTCATCGCAATTTTTTATGGGATAAATTCTCTTTTCACTTTAGGTATTTTCAAATTTAATTTGCTATTATTTATTTGATTGTTTTGTATTCCCACTTATTCTGAATAAGTTTTAAAAATATTTACAAATTTAAGCATCAATATTTTCTTAAAAATAAAATATCTACAAAATAAGAATCCTAAAACTTTATATAGCCAAATGAAATAAAAATGAAAATAAATTAAATTCTATGAAATGTATTTTATATGATTTTAATTAACCGTAGTTTGAACATTCAGCGCAATTCACTCTTTAAGCTACTACACGCAGAGCTTCAGAAGTTGCATTTTTCATTCAAACAAGTTTTAAGCAAATATTAATATTTTTTATTTAAGCGACAATTTTAAAGGCTCTCTCTCTCTCTTCCCCAATCATTATGATGATTACGAAGAGCCATAAAATAAAATCAATCAGAACTTCTCACAATTTCTTTTTAACCGTTTCGATCAGATTTTAGATCATTTTTATTCTTTTATGGATTTTTTAAAGCATTAAAATAAAGCGATTTTCCAAAAAAAATAATAATGCACCAAAATTCTCACCTATATTAAAGAAGACATTATCCTAAAGCAATTGCATTAGCTCGAAATAATGGCGTGATACTACTTTAGAGACGGAAACGAACAAATTTACTTAATTAAGCAGTCTTAAAATTAAGAAGTCTTCAAAATTTATTTTTTTTTATTTAGAATATAAATTCACTGATTAATACAACAAAGACTTGGAAAAATAATGCTTAAATAAAAGCCAAATGTACATTTCACTCTTGGAAATAAAAAAATAATATAATAATAATAATAATTTCATTTAAAAAGTATTGAGGATCTAAAATTGTTCCTCTATCTGAAGTACTGTTAAAAAGAAATTTAACTATATAGAAAATTAGAAGCACCATTTTAAATCTTCATTTAAACTTCTCAAATCTAAAATTCAATGCTGGCATGGAACAAGGGACCCATTCCAAAATACACATTTTGAGACGCAGCACGTTTTGCAAAGCACTACTGAAAAAGATTCTATTGCTGCAATTTTCCAAAATTAATCATTGCATTATCAGTAGACTGTTGTGCAACGCATCAAATTTTTTCCAATTTTTAAGGGAAAAAATACCCACATTTATAGCAAGTTTTAATTAATGTACTCGAAATCCATAAAATGGTGGTCGGTTCACGACTGCATAAAAACATCTGATCTTACTTTCTTATTTTTATTTCACACTTCCTATTTTCTCATAATAAAGTACGCAAAAAAGTAGACGTGAAGAGAACTGGCAAATAGTACAACATCTGCATACAAACGGTAAAATGAGCAGATTGAAAATACATGATGGAAGTCTACTACCACTATTATTTCAGATAAGATTGGTGAAAAGTCTATCACAAATATAAAAGAGTGTGCATCAAAATTCTAGGTGCTTCAAGTTACAATATGTATCTTCTTTCAGCATTAAAGAATGTGACTCTGTAAACATATTTTCCCATAAAAAGTGCAGCAAATGTAAACTAACTCTTCCATGAACATTCTTCCAAAAGATACTGCATAATAAAATAGCACCAGGAACAGTGATTTCGATTCCAGAGAGTATAATCGAAATCGATCCCCGTAATAGGACAATCAGTCGCGTGCTTTGTGCTGTCAGCAAGAGAAAATTCGGCAGATATCGCAAAGCACGCTATGCCTTTCGTGATTCCATCGATAAGAGATGATGGATCAGGAATCCTCGTCATCGATTTTCGTTCAATGCAACACACAAATCTGTGCCCAAAGATGTTTGCATGCAATTGGTTTATCAATGATTCATGTGACATCCTCTCTTACTAAGTGTGTGATTGGTGATCTTAGCTTTCATACAGATACTGCGATTTTGGACTGTTTTATTGGTGGTTAAAAAACTGACTGAAAATTCAGAAAAGCATAAATATATGTTTTGTTTACAGCAAAACTTGCAGATGTTTGCATACAATTGGTTTTTAAATGATTCATGTGTAATTATATCTCCCTGCATGTGTGATTGGTGCTCCTACGTTGATACAGTGACTGCGATTCTAGGCAACGTTATCACTAGTAAAAAAGTTTCCGATGAAAATTCGAACACAAAAATCATACTTGTTATATAAAAGCTATATAAATACGGGTTTCAAGAACTAATGACCAAGTTTGGATGGAACAGTGCAGAATTCAAAATCAGTAATTACAAGCTCTCTTGTGGAAATCGTTGGTGACGATCTTTCAAAAGTATCAGTAGGGGAAAATGGGGTAAAACCGGGTAGCTAAGGTTCGAAGGCATGCTGGAGCTAAAATATTCGAAAGAGAGCGAGTAAAAGTTTATTAAAATATTCATTGTTTATCGGAGTACAATTCATCTTTCCAGAAAAGTCACAGTTACATTACTTTTTCATCAATGATATCCCTGTTTTATCCCACTAGTGGGGTAAAACAGGGTACACATGTTAACTTTATGGGAAATTAGGGAAAAGTGGAAGTTATTTTTATTTTATATGAGAATTTAAGAATATTAGTTACAAAATCTACATTTAAAGCAGTTTTCTTCCTCTGCGATACTGCAGCTTTCGTGGGCACAGCTAAGACAGTTTTTACAATAGATTAACCATTCTTCTTTATTCAAATTAGAAAAATTCATCATTCAAATATAAACAATCAACGTCTGATGTATTTTTATCGTCGTAATCGGGGGAATCATGAATACTGAATGTTCCGATATTACGCCACTTGGAGTACCAGGTTTTACCCCGAAAGCAGAAACTATAAAAAACGAAATAGAACAGCGCAATTATTGGAGTAAATCCTTATTGTTTGATAGGGTATAAATCCTAAGTAAACGTATAATAAGCTGGACTAAAAATGGTTTTAAAAGTGTAATGATTTAAAAGTAAGGATAGTTTAAAATCAAACGAACATTACAGAGTTGACGTCTTAAAACAAATAAATCTTCACAGAAGCAGTGAATTCAATAGCTGCAACATGCCACTACGACTGTTCCTTTTTCTTGATTAGTAGAGTGTAATTCAGTATCTGTCCGCTAGAAAGAAGAACTAATATTGTAAGAATGAAGAGTACCCGGTTTTACCCCACTCTCACCTATACATGCTTAAAGTTTCACATCAAAGAGCATATCAAATTTTTCAGAGCACATCCTTTTCATATGGCTAAATCATCAGTACACAAACGGTAGAGATGACAGAAAAGAAATCCAAAATTCCCTTTTCTTTTTTCCGCAATGTAACAGATTACAACAGCGAACAAATATATCTGATGTTATCTAAAATAGTACCATGTCACTCACAATAGACTAAAAAATATCAACAAATTAAGAGTGGACAATAAAATATACTTTAACAAGTCTAAATTTCCTCGAGATCAAAGTTCCGAGTAAAAGGCAACACAATACATTTTATCACATTTCCCAAAGTTTATGCGCATACGATAAAAATAACAAATACAATTTTAAATGATAGAAGCAGAAAATTATTTTTCTGAACCAAGATCCCAAATACAAGGTGACAGAGCTTCGATATACTTGCATATCAAGTTTTCACAGACGTTTTGCTTATATATTCCAAACAACATCCAATTTCTATGCATCACAGAAAAAGAACCAGCGAATTATTTTATGAACTTGTCATTCTGTTACACTAACGAGTTTCCTACAAGTAGAATTATTTCGATGTTTCGATTTAAAAAGCAAAATCAAACACTAGTCGCCACAAATCAAATGTATTTCTGACAAGAATTTCAATCAGAAATAGATTAATGTTAGCTCACTATAATGTTACATTGTTTTCAAGTTCCGATAAAACCAACGAGACGTGACACCTGGTCAAATGGAAAACCCAGCACCTAATGCAAGGAGGGTATATCTGCCGCAACCAGAACACCTCACACACACAGACATACATCAAAAATAAGAGAAAATAATTGCGGGGAATTTCTAGGCTCACAATGTACACCGGCAACTCGAAACACGGAATAAATCATCCGCTGCCAAAATTACAGTAATTGAAAAGTTTCTCCTAGTTTTGTCAGGTTCATTCGTAAAACGTGAAAGTGAATTTTCGGTTTCATCAATCATTGAAAACTAGAATCGGTGGCTAATTTCCTACTTCTGCATCCCCCGGTATCCGCTCAATAGTTGTTCCTTGTCGATCCGAAAGCGCATATTACTTCGGAAATGAAAAATGAAAACTCGTCGTGTTGCTTACTCTTTCGGTACGGTCAGATTAACGCACATTTGACTACAATCGATTGTTTAATGAAGTAAAGCGGATTAATTAATGCAAATAAATTAGGCTCGAAAAATAATTTTACATAGGAATCACTGCACACTCCATAAATTTAAAATTTAGGAAAATAATGGCCCTATAGATGCATTTCCATAAAGCAGCGGTTCCCAACCTATTTGGTTGCGCGGACCACATGTTGTATAAAAAATATTTTGAGGCCTACTAACTATAAATATACGAGTAGAAAAATACTGACACATATAATGCATATACTATGTATTACATGTACGTAAAACTCGGTGGGATTTTTGGCATTGGTTGTCCCCCACGAAAGAGTCAATATCTGGATTAAAACTGGACAGTTTGAGCCTCAAGTCACTTTGTTTCTGTACTTATGTTTTTTTAAAAAAAACTTAAGTTGTGAAAGCACGGTCACGCAGATAAGTGGTAGAGAAGCCCCGTCAAATGTCTCAGTGCAAGTTCGACAGTTGCTGCATACTGTTGCCGAACATTTATCCAGAACGGGACCAATGATATTGTTTTAAAAGCGATTTTGGAGTCTGGTCGCATGATAGTTCAATGAACGAGTCTTCTTCATTTGATAATACTTTCACTTTCTTTATCCCTGACTTTGAATCATGACTAGCGTTCCGCGGCCCACCAATAAGCTATCCATGGCCCATAGGTTGGAAACCGCTGCCATAAAGAATCGCAAGCCTGTGGAAGGCCTTACACCCTCTTGGGTAGGCTGGGCCGGGGCAGGTTGTAAATAAATAAAGAAAGAATCGCAGAGCTATTTGGCTATTCTTTTACAATGCACGAATCTTTCGAGGACAATGTAGTATTCAGGAACCTTACAGGGACTAGCATATTATTTAGTTTAAGAAACATTACATATAAATTCGATTAAATGATTAAACTATACATAAAGATACTAAAAACCAAGTGTAATGTTTAAGTCCCGTACAACATACATTTGGCGAAACAACTGTTAAAATAAGATAACGTAATTTAATCCCTAGCGTTAGAAATTTAAAATATCTTTTGAATACGAAATTAAGCATGAAATAAAGCAATTACATTAAAGTTTGAAAAATATTTTCTTTAACTTCTCTTATGCAACTTTACCCCCCATTAACCATTAGCACTATCTTTAAGAAATTTATATATATGAATAATATTAACATTAATTTCAATATTAAATAACCGATTGATAAGATAATGGAGTTTATTACTTTTTTATGCTGATTGCATACATCAAGCATTGAAAATGTACAGTATCAAATTATGAGCATTATCTCAGAGCTTTTGGTGTCAAAGAAATGATGTTCTCAGTCAAGAACGTGATAAAGTGTACAAAGCAATCACTCAAGGGTTTGCTATCACCGCAAGATGAGACATTTTTCATCCCAGGTTGAAAGATACTGTAGGACAGAAGATGAGTTTTTGCAAATGAACATTAATCCAGAAACCAAATATATTGGTCCAACACAGACTTTTTAAATAAGAGACCCGTAAGGAGTTTCATAATTATCCTATATCTCAAATTTACGAATTTAAGTTTGCTGAGCATGGTAAGAATATTTTCTACATTGGATATTTGGAGACATTTCAAAAGATTTCCATAATCGGGAACGAAAAGGTTATTAGTTCTTACATTTTTGTGGACTATCAATTGTGTAACGTAAATTCTGAAAATTATTAGAGGTGAGATTATTTATATTAAAATAAAACATGAATGTAAATAAATTTAATCCAACTTCGCGCGCGTTCATTATATACACATCAATACACTAAATCGGAACATTTTAAACTTAAGAGTCGTTACTCCAATCGGATTTGCAAAAACTTCCATTGTGCGATGTCCTTTCAAATTCTTCAAAGTTTATGAGCAAAACTAGTAAAGGACACTTCGATGGAGAACTGTTTAATATCTAATTTTGCTTTATCTGTCATGAATGAAAATTTTTTGCGCTTATTTATTATTTTATTTTGGAGACTTGAAATCGCTTTTGACCCAAAAAAACATTTGCGAAAACAATAACCAGCAGGAGAGCTTTACAAAATCCAATAATAAGTTCTTGTTGTCTATTAAGCAAGCATCCATGTCAATAAATAATTAATATGATCAAAGCGGAACAATATACATCCCTCACGGGCATTTTGTATCTATGTTACGTAATCATACCATCCAGTACTTACCGGTCACATCTAAGCTAATTTCTGCTGATGTCGCTTTGTATGTGACTCCGTTGATGACGTTGGAAGCCTCACACACATACTGGCCCTGGTATTGATATGTTACGTTCTGTATCACCAGTTTAGCAGTATTGCCTCTCTGCTGCCATTCAATGCCATCACCTCCCATCTTCTGGAGCCATGAGTATCTGTTGAAGAAAGGCGTGTAATTTAGTAATTGGAAGCAGATTCAAATAAAAGCAGATTCAAATAAAAGCAGATTCAAATAAAAGCAGATTCAAATAAAAGCAGATTCCATGCATATTGGATTTAACAAAATGAAATGAAAATCAGGCGAAGCACACTTTTCTGAAATTTAAGCTATTAATCTCAAGCTGTAACATATTTTTATATTAGTTGTTACGATGTTGGACATGTGTCACGTTACCTCACTTTTTCCTCCAGGGAATGACGCATTATTCGAGATAGCCCGCGCAACGCCGGGCCACGCACCTCGTATGTGGTATGACTTGTTCACCACGATAAGGCGTTGACAATCGCAGATAGATTTTTCCACCAGTATTGAACTGATGTTTTTCAGTTCAGTTCTTGCCGATGCCTGAATAATTCCGGAGTACTAAGTGATATACACAAAACCAGCAATCTTTTGTCTTTGGATTAAAATGATTTATTGTGTTATTTTAATTGTTGTTTAGGAATTATCGTCATATGTAGTTCACTTTATTATGATGCTACTGATCAGGCTTCATATGAGATTTTGACAAGAAATGCCAAGTTTCGATATCAAGATTAGTCATTTTAGATATATAATTTTGAAAACCTCAAATGAAATTATGAAAATGAGGAGGGGCACTACTTCAGTCAATGTAGAGATTCTCTTCTGATTCCAACAAGAATAGTTGCTTGATGGTTCATGATTCGTATAATTTTACTTTAAAGTATCACACACAGACATTGAACTTCAAATCTAAAGCTTTAAAAAATGAGAAAAAAATACAATGTTAGTCAATTATTTTATGACAGTGTGAAAGTTACCAGTTACTGCCCAATTACAGCTTGGTTCAAGAGTGAATAGCATTATTTATAATCAGCATTAGTTAAAGCAAAAGTAAAAGATTTTATAAAGAATTCTAATAAATCTACTGATATCTTTTTAGAAAAACTTTTAATTAATTAAATCCAAAATGAAATGACTTCCCTCCCACATAAAATTATCAGTTTGCACAATTTTGTCACTTTAAACGTATTATAATAAACAGTATAATAATATAAAAATAAAATTAATGTAATCGTCATAAACAGCTGAACAAAATAACAAAACATGAACACATAATTTATGAAAGGAAACACAATCATGGTCCAAACTCGAAAGCAGAAAAATCATATCATTTCACTAATAATTAATCACTTTAAAATTCTAATCCTATTACATTCAAACAAATAATGCATGCACTGCTAATGATCGCACAGTGGTGATGAAAGAGATCAAATCACTTTCGAAACTAAAATCTTCTAAACAATCACAAAATGCTCCCATTATGTTAATCCTATTAACTGAATGATGATCCGTTTTCAAAAGACACGGATTTTGTCCTCTACAATGACGATTTGCATAAATTAAACAATTCAGATTCCAATTTAGTCAATTCAAGCTCACATGATAAACATAAAATACTGCGAGGAAATTCAAATTTTGAATCGACTGGGTATCGTGGTTTTGTTGCTCATAAAGGTAAGAACAGTTCTTTTGTGGATCCAAATAATTGCTTATTTTTTGCTAAATATTTTTCTTCAGTTACAAGCTTCCAGTTCTTACACAAGGAATTTAATTAAACCTTCAAGGTTCTTTTTAACCTTTGCCAAACAGATTAAATATCGTTTTCAATTTGCTTTGGAACCGATTGCATTATTAGTGAGTTCAATAGCATCACGAGAGTAATATATATTTTATTGAGCATAAAGATAATAAAATAAAATTAAATTAGCTATTAAAACAAATTTAAAAAATAAATTTTAACACACACTACAAAATTTAAACAGTGTTTAGGTAGCGCGCAATATGACGCTGCGTACAAAAACAAAGCAAGTCAAAAATTATTCAAAGAAAGTAAAAAACCATGAAATATACTCAGAGAGAATAGAATTCTAGTCCACCTTTTCAAGGGCTATAGACTAAATTCGATATGGGTTCAAATTATTTGGGAAATTTTTCTGTAAGAAAATTGACTTTCGTCTGAAGAAGGTTCTCATTGCCCGACATTTCCCAATCAAAGACGAACAAAGCAAGTAATCAACAAAAGAATTTTTTAAAAAGATCAAACATAATACCGCTACAAAGACTGATTTTTTTAAAAATTAGCCATCGGGCAAGAAATGCCTTCATAAAAATATCAGTAACAGCAGGAAAAAATAAAATTTACCCTATCTTTGGAGAGAATCAAAATGTCTCCACTTTAATCACATACTAAAGAAACTTCCCGCCTTATTAATAATTTTAAGAAAAACTATTAATCCCCATTCGTAATGTAAACAACCAAAACTCTTGCACCATCTATTATTTGAAAAGAAAACCAGGAAGTGGAAGGAACTCAATCATTTATACTAAATTATTAAAAAAAAACCTTCAGTTTCTATCAATGCTTCAATAAATAAAAGGAAAAAGTTAAAGAAAAAGAAATTATTAGAAAATATAGCAGCAGCAAAATCATATATATATATTTAAATTCGAAACAACTTTCAAGAATAAGATCTTCAACTCCGTGAATATTATAAGCAAAATTGTTACAACAGAGATTTTTTAGAAAATTATTGGCAGCCACTAAAAATTCATTTCTATCATTGCATATCTTTTTAATTCTGTTAGCTTGACTAAAAATTACGTTTCTAAAGATCCTTTTTTTATTTGACCTAATTTTATTGACTTTTTGCATTTGTAATATATTTAGCTACTTTAGCTTTAATTACTCATTCAATATCTTTCGACTTTTTAGTTCATATATATGTAATAATCTCACTTAATTTTATTTCAAATTCTAATAGTATATATTTTAAAGTCTTAATGTATTCCAAAATAACTTTTCTTAAACTCCAGTTTCCTTCTATTTCCCGCTCTGAAGGTACATTAAATCTCTCGTTTTGGCATATTTATTACTAAAAGAATATTTTAATCGTTTCCACGCGCACACAACTCGTGAAATTAGCGACTTATTGTCGCCATGCATTTTCCCTCAAACACTTACGTAATATACTAAAAATAGCTATTATTCCCTTTACTTTGATCACGTGCCTATCTGTTAAATCCCTACCTGAGAAAAAAAGGGATTTCCTATTCTCTTTTGGCTTAAAACTTAAAGCGTGACGAACGTACATTCCGTCACTCTCCCATAATAAAAAGAAATTAGTTAATAACTCGGCCTGTTTAATCATTTAACGACTACAATTACGAAAACAGTTTATACATGTACAGCAGTTAATCATTTAATAACACAGGAATGTTCGGAGGGAACTTGAAAAATATTTTCAAGCGCCATTATCTTCTAATCACAACAGTTAAAAGTCTCACTTTTTCTGCTCAAAAAGTTTGTACAAAATGTAAGCAAAGTGCAAGATTTTATAAGATAGGCGCATGTGCACTGTGTCTTTCAATGCAACATTTACTTACATGCGTGGATGACATACTCAGTTGCGTTCGTTCATGCGATTGTAACGTTCAATTGACTTCATTGAAATCTGAAGATCATTAAAGAAACATTTGCTCATATACAAAAAGACATACGTGGTTGGAAAATATGTAAAGAAATCGAAAAATACAAATAAATACAATAAAAAACTCCCCATCGGCAAACTGGAAGGAAGAGGTAGATTCCTTTACGTTAATGTTACAAAAGTAATGAAATCCTAATATAAATAAAAGTCATTTGTATGTATGTTTCACATCTCCTCCTAAACCACTAGACTGATTTTAACCGAACTTTGTACACTTATTATTTAAGACAAGGGAAAGATACCTGTCAACTTATCAAATCGCAAAAGTTAATTAGAAATTAACCGAAACCGCTTTTCTGCTGTAAGTTCGGAGCAAATTATCCCCTAAAAATATTTCTATACCATCCCATCTTAAAATTCAAAATTTTACATTTTCATTTATACCAATTTTATATCCGTGACATTTTTCCTTCAATTTTTATTAATTTTTCAAAATTTAAGCACTTAACAGTTTTGCCCAAACGCCCACAGGTCATTTCTCTAAGCCAATCCACTGATTTTGCCGGCTTTTTCACTTTCTTTACTTTGCAATGTTTCTAGTAAAGGATCTAGCAGTCTAATGAATGTTGGAAAGCAAAGCCAGTGTAAACCAGTTTTTTTGTTTAACTTAGGATCTAAAAACTGGTTTACCTAATCTTTTTCCCCTGCAATTAAAAATTATCAAAAATTAATAAAATCAATACTTGTAACTGTTTTGACTGTTAATTTGGATTTATAAAATCAATTTGAATACACAATTGCTTATAAAAATGTGCTTATTTTTTTTACACAATATGGCAGAAAAAGAAACTTTTAAGTGGTTAATAAATAGTTGATTATACGCAGACGATTTTGAAATAAAGCAAAGTTAATGATAGTTCGTTGCTAGGCAACGGTGTAATTACTTTACCATTATTTTCTAATGTTATGTTTATTTTTTTCAAAAATCGCTTGGCAATGTTTTCATTGGTTCTAAAAGAATTCTAAAGCTTATGTAATTAGATTACAAAATCGCTGCAGTTAATATCGCCTGTCATCTTTACCTCCGTTTTCTACGAAATATTAAATAAGTAATATTTTAATTGAAAATATGTAACTTTGAGTATTAAGAGATTCGGTGTTATGTTTTCTTTTAGGCATCGTTAAAACACAAGTCAGTCGCTCAAATTCCAACAAAGGCAAAGATAGAAAAGCTTTTGTAAGCAGATGGAAATAAATTTTTGACAACAGCAGGCTCCAGAAATGTCGTTTACAGGCAAGCATTGGATTAATGGAAGTCGTTGTAGCCTTAATTTCTGTAGTTGGGAGGTTGTGGTTTCGAATGTTTACTGTAGAAATTTTTATGCCGAGTCCGCAAATGAGGTCTTCAAAACAAGATAAAGGTCTCTGTCAACTTTTCGAAGTCCAAAAGTTAATTAAAAATTTAGCAAGATTGTGGCATTTTCCCTCAATATCTTCCCAAAATGTTATCTGGCAAAAACTAATTTTACACCATATTTTTTTAATTAGCTTTTCAGTGACACTAATTTCACTTCCGTTCAATTTTTTTCTCTCAGGGTAATAAATTTTTCAAAATTAATTTTATACACAATTAAAAAGTGTTTCTGAATAATTGAACAAACGATTTCTGACAATAAATATACAATTTGTAGTAAACACTTACAGGTTTTTTTTTTTGAAAAATAATCTCTTGTAAATATAAAAAAAAACAGTTTGCCCTCTGTTTTCATAACCATTAGAGATGCAAGAATGAAAGAGGGTGGAAGAGACTGCAAATGACGTGACCTTTCCAACAAGGGGTAACATGCATAGGTTGAAAAATACATAAAGTTAGGAGGAGAGGTGGGGAAGGGAGGGAAAATAAACTTTTCAGCTCATAACTTGTAAGAAATTGAAAATATCGAAAAGGTTTAAATGCAAATATTGTTTGTTATGATAAGGCTATATTTCGCCTAATTTGAATTTTCTTTCTATTTTCAATTTTAAAGGAATTATTGGGAAATGAAAATTTCACTTCACCACCACTTTCACCCCCTTTAAGCTGGAAAGCCCATCTACGAACTCGGCCGAGATTTTCACTATCCTTACAACATATCCCAAGCTGGTTAAAATGAAATCAAAATTACTCGTGTTATCGTGTTCACAAGATAACACGGGCGAAAGCGTTATATATATATATATATATATATATATATAGTGATAACACTATTTATAACTATTAAAATTGGTATGTTATAAGTTATATACTTCCTCGTTTTTAATCTTGAGAGATTTTGGGGATTTATTCCCCTATTTTTTCGTTTTTCCAACAATTGGCTTTCACATACGTTTGGCGCCAAAAATTCCAGATTTAATGCGACACATATCAGTTCCCAAGGCTGATAGGCATTTGATTGTTGGAATTCCAATTCTAGGTTGTCTTTTTTCATAGTGTTATAGTCTTTAATCAAACTATCTTTTGTCTATTAGATATTAAAGCGTCAGAAAAAAATGCCCTACGAAACTAACACAGAACAGCCATAAACCGACATCGTCAAGAAACTCGTGCCAAACGGACATGCATTCGGCGTCCCAATGTATTCACAATCAAAGCGCGGGAGAAATCTCAACTCCCACTTTCTGGCAATGTTTTCATTCCAACACACTCTAATGTCATGATGTGTGTTATCAATAACGTAAACGCCTTTTGATTTCGCTTGGACGATACCAAATCATATCATAACATCAAGATAAAATAATCATATCATTTATGTAAAGAAATTTCATGCAACTAGCTGATCCCGCGCAGAGCATTTGCGTTTGATTATACGCATACCATGACGCTTTACTAGAGCCAAAGTGGCGATTCACAGAGCTCCAAGAGAATTCTTCAAGACAAAAAAAAGGCGCCAAATGGTGTGCACATAACAGAAAAGTAGCCAATGAACAACGTTCACAATAGTAAGTTTCCTAATGAATTTGTGAAATGAAACGATTTTATCTTTACCGACTTAAACTATTTCGACGTTGATCTAAACGTTCCCTGGCTCGCCTAAGCCCATATGCTTCATTTTTAACTGATCTCTTTTGAATAATCTCTTTATATTGTAAGAAATATTGTGAATTCTTCATCTTAAACTCATTTTTTTCCGAGAAAAAGTATTTTACACCAGAATGAATATAGTAATAGGCTACGACTATGAAACCTAACAAGGCGGAGGCTGCCGGTATTGTTTTGTAAACAAATCGATTGTTGCCATTGGCAAAAGAGAAATTAGCAACTTTTCTGTGCTAGGTATCTTAACGTTTTACATACATATATAGACTCACCTGGGAGGAGGATTTCCTTCAGCCTCGCACACCAATGTCGTGCTGTTGTACACCGCAACTGTGGCACCATGAATTGGCGACACATTCAGGATCTGCGGTTTGTCTGAAACAGAAACAAAGAAAAGATTATTAAAAAACCCATAAATTATAATTTCTGAGAGAAGATTCAATTTCGATTACTTCGGCGCGAAAAAAATTTCCAGTGATTAGCGTAATTGTAACACTGCCAAAGAGATGGCAAATTACCAGAACCACTTAATCCACTGCTTTCCTTTATTTTTAAAAACGAAGTAGATGGGAGAAAAAAGAAATTATCACCACACGTAATTTTTTCCTCTCTTCAGGTAAAATGAAAAGAGTAGAAGATGCACAGCAGCAAAAGCGAGGGGGTGAAAGTAAATAAAGAAATAGAAAAAATCGGTATTCAGTCTTTTGTTCTGATAAAAATTAAAGAACGGTAGGAAAAGAAGAAGAAATTTTTAGCGCAGAGTAATTAATCTTTCCCCAGCTTTTCTTGCCGCCTGAAAAATGGATCC
>BGPR01000564.1:78647-122015 GCA_013235015.1 Araneus ventricosus | reverse complement strand
ACACTTACACACGTATTTAATTTTTATTCTTAAGTCGGTAAATAATATATTAAATACGTGAACAATTTGATTAAATGAATAAAAGTTGTAGTGCAACTAGACATCACAGGTTTCAGTTTCCATAACATAGTTCTACAAGACATATTGCACATTTTCAAGATGTAGACGAATTCAAAATTGAGAAAATCTTATTCACTTGCACAAGAATTAAAAAAAAAACAGAAGTACAATAATAAAAGTATGGTATATAAGTTGTCTTAATTTTTTTCTGGTTGTAAATCTAATCATTTAACACAGGGCCACGTTCACATGTGTAGAACCAGTGATGGCTCGCCCATTAGGATTGCAAAGCCGAAGTGTTCTGTGAAATTTTTTTAAGAACTGGTATTTTCGTTTTTCATTTTATTTGCTTACTTTTCCAAACTGAGAGTTCCACATTCAATGATAATAAATATAATAACAACAATAATAAAAATAATAACGAAAGAAGATAGCAGAAAATAAATTAATAAGTAGGAGAGGCATCGGATGAGACTGCAAGTCGAATATTTCTGGGAAGCATTAAAATTCTCTCACTGCATATAACTGTGATACATCAGAAGGCGAAAAGCGATGCTTTCTTTCCTTGAACTTAACAAAGACAGAGCTGGAATTTTCCCAGTTCCGGTTTGGCGCTCAGCCAACTAACGAACTTTTTATTTCCTCTGCCCCCCTAGGCTAGTTTCGGTTTAGCTTTCATGTTGTTTCGGCGGAAATTCATTTGGTTTAATACATTTTTTTATTAGAAGACACTCATCGAATAACAGATAGGCCATTCGAAATACAAGAAACTTCATGTTTGGTTCTAAAATTAAAAAAAAATTGCCTGCTTAGGGCCGAAGTTGTTGTTTTAAATTGAATTTCAATTGCATTCTCTTGATAAACAGTTTTAGTACTACTGGTCTCTGAACTTGACCAGCCGTAGTGTATAGTTAAACTACAGGAATATACTACTACTGTATAGGACAGTACCACAGGTATGGAAAATTTCGCATCTTCATATCTCAAATTCTTTAATATTGACACGCAATAATTTTCAACAGCACCAAATATACATTTTAAGCTGTCTGTTTTTGAAAAATGTAACAGAATATATTCCAAAGCTGCAGTTTTCTGAAATTGATTTTTTCTTCCTAAGTGCTATAGACAGGAATTTGTTTAAGTTCGCATAGCAAACTAGACATACTTTAGTGCAGCGTAATAAACAAAACTATGGCTGGTGCCTCAACTGCAAGTTACAATTCTTTCTTATCCCTAATGTTAAAGAATTCTAGCAAATGTACGTGTTTGAGACGAGACTTGCTGCAAATCTTTAATCATTACACGAAAATGATTTAACTGGGAAGGCCGTATTAAAAAAATAAATCAATATTATAGGTAAAAAATTGTTTTTATAATAGTAACGCATTGAAGCATTTTATTATCCCTTTAAACATAATAAAGCCCCTTCCAATATTTAACGGATTCATTCATTTTACACAAACCAGCTCTTCTAAAAGTAAATAAAGCTTATTGAATTTTAATTAAAAAAAATTAATCCATGAATGGCAAACTGGAAATATAATCCTGAACAGTACTTTTATACACTTGCAAACAGAGCAATAATTAAACAGCTGAAACCAGGCATGAACACATCCTGGACTCCGTCCAAAAAAGGAAATTCTTTCATTATTCAACGGATCTCCAAGAAAGTGCAGTATTTCTTCCGAAGCCTTAAAGGATTTACAAAATTCTTCACTTTTTTCGCTCCGAAAACACAGGATGGTCTGAGATTCTTCGCCACAAAAGGGATTTGGGATCTAAGCCGAAAACAAAGAAAGTTTCCACGGAAACAGCAAATAAAATACCCCAAAGAAGAAAAAAAACTCGCTGCAAATTATATAAATAACCAGGGTTTCTATCAGGTTTTGTGGGTATGAAATCTTTTTACCGCAAGTGCTTTTCTTTAAAAAAAAAACCTATAGTGAAGTTTGCATGAGTGTCTGTGTTCCCAAAATCTCAATTTCGGATGACTCTTTGCGACGATTGTTTTCAGGGAGGTTTCTAGATTTGGAATAAAGTGAAGTGACTTAAAGGAGAGGAGGAAGCTGAAATAATTTGAGTGAATCTAGAGGTTTATGCGTTGCTGAAATGATTCGAGTGAATCTAGAGGCTTATGGGTTTGAAGAGGTTTCGAAATGAATCAAAAGAAACTTTTCAGGTTGGTCAACCAATTTTTTACGAGTTTTTGTGAGTATTAATCTTTTCAACAGAATGAAATTACTCAATTTCTTTTTTATTTATCTTAACTATGTAATCTAGTATTTATTTTAATACAACTCTTCTACGCCTTTCTTTTGTTGAGTCTTTACCTAAAATGCGCTTCATTTTTATTTGTATTTATGGAGTCTAAAATGGTATTTTGCAACAGCTGTTTCCAGGGTTCATTTATTTTAAAGAGGAAAAAAAGAAACAACAAGATGATCGTACACACAATCAAGATTGGCCCAACGGTTATTGACAATTCCAAGAGATTACTGATAATGTAAATGATTGATTAAATTTTAAAGTAAAACAGAAAATATTTCAGAATTTACTGAAATATTTCGAAATTAAGACTACTAATGCATAAAATTTTGGATAAATATTAAACAGCTATTCAATAAATTGACTAAACATTTTATACATAAATACGATCAATACACCGCCAATAAAAATATAATTATTATAGCTGTAAAGGTATAGTAAAATGAATAAAAAACACATTTAATTGTTCGTTTCGTGAAGAAAAGCTAACCAGACATTGCAATTTTGAATTGTAGTCAGAAGACGAGGACAACACCTGAGCAGGCGTTCCCGTTCCAGACTTCTGCACCATACTATAGTCTGTGTAAATAGTATAGGCGCCTCAAGGTCACGTCTTCTACCTCGTTGCCTTGGCAACGATGCGGCAGACAGCAGCGCCACTTTTTTTCCCACACGGCAGTTAAGGAGTTTCGATAGCTTTCTGCTTTGTCCCTCTTAGCGAAACGTACTGGTGTGGGGGGAAAACAAGATTTGCCGAAACCATGGTAACGGAGAGGGGGAAACTGTGGAGAGTGGAGAAATCGCGTGACCCTGAGACGCCTATTTTATTTACACAGACTATAGAGAAAGAACGTTTGAGCCTCGACGTCTAATTTGATATGCACTAGGCCCACAGACCGACGGATATTTGGTGAAATCGGTTTTGGAACCTGTAGCGTTACTGTCACGAAGATGACCTTGAAATCAGGGCACCGCAGCATTTCTTTCGATCGGGTAGCTAAGGCTATACCACCAGATCATGGCCTATTTAAAAGTTAATGATTCTCAACAAGTAAAAAAATATGATTTTCAAAAATATCATGTTAAATTTGCCATAATTTCTTGCGCAGTTTGAAGTCCTGTAACTTAGTTAATTAATAGACGGCAAATTAAGTATCCGTTTTTTTCCCCAGTTTTTTGCAGTAGTAAATATTTTGCATAACAATGCGTCTAATTAGTTGGTATATCACCAAAAAATCGATAAAACTGTTCCTTCTTCTTGTAATTTTTATTATTATTATTATTATTCTGGAAACACTTCTCGCAAAAACGCAAAAACACATTTTAGGAGTTTCGTTATTGCCGTTATTCGATATTCTTTCTACCATTTGCCTTTTTTCTCGAAGAATACTTTTTCTTCCTGTATTAGTAAACCTCCAGAAAAGCGGAAATTAATGGAATTGCATTCTTTCTGCCCCTTTTCTCGCAAACCCAATGTGTGCAGCACCATTTCCAAAACTCGATTTTAATTAGTTAGCTCCAAATGCGGCTAAATTAGTTTCGATTTGTCCATTACAGGTTCCTAAATGGGTTCTTAAGTTTATTACTTTTTATTACGCGGTTAAAAAAATTACCGTACTTAAAGCAGTTTCGTGAATAAGCTTATGTAGTAATTGGTTCTCGCGTCGCTTTGCTACACATAAAGCGTTAGGATAATTGGCTTTACTTGGATTTGAATTACTTTTTTTATGAAACTCTTTAAGGATTTCTTTGTATATTTTTGATTAATTACTCAAGACAGTTTCTTTTCTTTTTTTTATTATTAAATGAGTGACGAGATTAATGAGTTTTTCTTATTGAAATAGCTGTTATCACTTTTTAGTCTTTTGGGCGAATAAATTATATTTTATTAAACGGATGATGAAGCATATTTAAAGGACTGTGTAATGAGTTTCACGCTAAACTAATATTATATTTATACATGATTTTCTGTGTATTTTACTACAATTAAATAAAATTAGAGCTCCAATTTAGTCATTGCTATTTTCAGGATTTTGTAATATTCTTTGGCATTTCGCTAATTGCCTTTTTTCATATCACTTTTAAATTCTAATGAAATGAGATATTAATGACGCCTAATTTGCTAGTAAGCTATGCTGATTCGAGTGGCATGGTACACAAAACTTGCTTTTCAAATGATAAAATGACTGTCGAATACTCATATCTATATATGAAAGTGTGAATCTCATCTCCATCTTCAAAGGCCATTTTTAATACTATAAACCATCGTATATCCATAAATTATTAATTTATTAGCTGTTAATAGATAAAGACAGATCCTCAAGAATTTGATATAGATTTTCTGATCTACCTAACTTTACAGATGCTGTCATTGCAGGTAGCCGTTTTCTTTGCTTATGGGCTGGTGTGGAGGTTGTGCCACTAAGCCGTAACGATGTCACACAGCCCTTTCCCATTGAATAACTGTGTCTGGCATCTTATAACCTCATAGAACAATGGAAAAAAACAATGAATGGTTGTCTTTTCCGATCAACTTAATAGAAATGGTTCATATCAAGAATACGACATATTTTTTTCTCATAGTCAGTATAAATGTTGATCCAATACGAATATGAATACAAGCCCACATCGGCCCAGCCTACCCAAAAGGGTGCAAGACCAAGGAAAACCGGTGGGGAAAATGCTGCACCAATAGAATTTGTTTCCATTGCATATAGGTGAATACAAATGATATAACAATAAGACATGAGGATTTCCCTAACATGGCTATTGTGGCTGACCATCATCCGATGATCATCTCAACGATCAACAAATAGAAAAATGAATAGTTGTATTTTCCAATCTACCTAATACATGATTCATATCCGAATTTTACATAGCTTTTTCTTACCGGCACTGCAGATCTTGTACTAGTAATATTCGTTTCTTTTGCTTCTGGACATGTACGGATGCAGTATCAATAACTCATTAGGATTTCACTTCACCCGTTAAACTACTCTGTTTGATCTCTGATAACATCATAGATATCAATAAATAAAATCGTTCCTTTTGATCTTCCTAACAACCTTGATTCATCCAAGAATTTTACATTCTTCTTCCTCACGGGCGGTACATACACATTACTAGTAAAGTTTGTTTTCATTGCTTATGTCTAGTAAAGATGCCGTAACACTTAGACAACAAGACTTCATTTCCCTCGCTGAATTACTATCTCTGGCCTCTGATTACCTCATAGATCAATGGACACAGCAATGGATAAACTTGGCTTTTTCAATCTTCCTAATAAACTTGATTCATTTTGCGAATTTGTCATAACCTTTCCTTATTGGTTATACAGATGTTGTAGCAGTAGAATTTGCTTCCTTTGCTTACGGGCAGTCCAGCTCAGACAACAGGGTGTAACATTCTCAGCTGAACTACCGAATCTTACCTGATCATTTCATAGACAATATTACTCTCCAGCCCTATTGTATAACTTCATGCGCGTTGACAATATTAATTGCTAATGAGATAAGAAAACTACAGGGAAACAGGAAAGTTTATATGTCCATTTATAAATTTGCTGTTTCTTTTGCTTATAAAATAAATGAGGGTCTAATGGGTTGAAATAAGATCAATCAGTCCACTGCAACCAGCTTATCCAATATTGGATGATCACGGACGTACCTGTCTCTGATTAATATATAGATGACAATTGAACAATGCTTATAGGAGCTGTTGGACAGGCAGTGTTATGATATTGGTCACCTTTGCGTACCGCTTTAGATTACAGAGATTCGCCGCCTTCTCGAAGTGAATCGCTTGATTTTGTTGAGGGTCTCTTCTAAGCATCAGCTACTGTCCCTCTTAAGCTTTAAGTTGACGGTCTCTCTTCCACAAGAGCGCGTGTCTATCTGATGTTTTGCCATCAGCAGCTTCTGGTGAAGTCACGCTGCGTGCGATCTGGTGGTGACCGAGAGTTCAATTCCCACACAGGTTTCATTTATGAAGCTAAATAAAAGCTCTTAAGCAGTATTTACATTAGAGCAATTATTGGACGCAGCCGGGAGCCAAGTGAGACCATCAAGATAAAGTTATAATCAATACACCATTAAGCTACAACTTCATTTTAGCTTACTGGTGCGATTGAAAGCAACATAATGAGGATGGCGTAGCATGATTTCCACATACATATCACAATGAGTTCGAATTATGCTGCTACATAATACACAGGGTTGAATTTGAAATTCAATGCACTTCAAGCAGGGGGAGGAAAAAACATGAGGCCACAGAACAACGTTAGATAACATGCACGAACTGTCTGCGCGGCCAACACAGTTGACGACTAATAAAAGCCTATTTCTAGAAAAGCTTTCCTTGCTTTAAAATTAATCTTACGAAAATAACAATTTTGAAGAAAACTTACTTTGCCATAGAAAAGAAATCCTAGAACTTAACGCCATTTTCAGAAGAAAATTAAAAAATAGTTTTCGAAATTCCATACTTTTAACTTGTGGACTGAAATATTCCGATAAAAACATATATGCAAAATAATTTTAATGGGAAAAATAATCTTAGTTAGACGATACAAAAACAAAAGGATTTTTTAGAATCAATAAAAACATTTTCAAAGAAATTATTTCGCAGTATTTCGGAAAATATAATACGTACTTATTCTTCAAAACAACAAATGTTAATAAAAGACTTATTAAGACTTGTTATTGGCACAAGAAAATAAATGACAATTTAATTCTGAAAGAAAAATAAAAAAATGCATTAAAGGCAAGAGTATTTACAAAAGCGCCAAGAAACAAATGTAAAAATATTAGCATTTGATAAACAGATTGCAGTGTCGGAATTATTTTTAAAACTCAGCAGAAATGTTTTAATATCACCGCATTTCGCTTTGTTTTGATTTGCAGTTGAATGTAGAATTTTTTTTTACAAAGTGTGCATTCCAATATGGAAAATCCTTCATTATGTTTTCGTAGGATTCTTCATTCTGTTTCGTAGATCTATATTCGTAGAATTTTCTTTTTCTTCTTATATTTTTCATTCGGTGGACTTTTAAACTTCTTTTTACATTAATATCAATAAAACTAATGCATTGACATTAATGAAAAGTCAAATTTTACGACTTTTGTTGGTGATTTGTTCGACATTTCTTTTAAATTCAACATTTTGCCAGTTTCAAATAACCTTGAAGGTATGCGCCTACCTTCGGAGCACTTTTCTTCCAAAAAAAAACCGGAAATTTCTATTCAATACTTATGTTTTCAGTTATAATGGTGTATAAAATTGTGAATTCAAATGCCATTTTAATGAAATAAATTTATTTTCGAAATCTTGGCTATTTTTGGTCAAAATTTAGTAAAAATTGAGGTTACGCCAAATGTCCTATAACAAATTCTAATGCATGTATTTCACTTTTTTTTCAATAATATATTTGTTATACATTTATCTGTGTCATGAAGCAGAATATTTAGAGTACCACTTAAGGCAACGTTTGTAAACGCATATTAACTAAACTATTCCTTTGATTTTTTTTTCTTTTTTGTTTATGATGTATGTTCTCTTCCAGGCATGTTTCTTTGCTCGGAATTTAATTTCTACAATAACTATGATGGAATTCACAAGTTTTATAGGGGTATGTTAATGAACTGTTACATTTATTCGAAAATGAAAGTGATCTCTAAATGAATACACTGAACGGAAAATGTGCCAATAGCTCTTTCTATAACAAACGAATGCTGATTCACAGGTTTTATAGGGGTATGTTAATGAACTGTTACATTTATTCGCCACTAAAAGTAATCGCTAAATGAATACACTCAACAGAAGATGTGCTAATAGCTATTTCTATAACAAGCGAATGCTGATATTGTATACAAATCCATTTGGCGCATGGACAATGAGTTACGTGTGCACATAATTTCACATCGTTCTTGCGATAATAACGTAGAAATGTTTAATTCCAAGATAATTAATTATTGTTTGCTTTTATTTAAAACACATTATCATTTCAGAAAATTTTAATTTTAGAAATCTGAAGAAAATCCATTAGGTAATTAAAAGGAATATTTGCGAAAACAAATAGTATACACTGTGATTCAGAAATCAAGAGTAACTCTGAAAACCAATAATATGCAAAAGAATGAAAATAAATGGAATTCGTTTGCACAAAAAGGACGGAAATGGAACGGATATTTTTTATCATGAAACCATAATTTATTGACATCATAGCTTACAATTTAAACCACAATAGTCTCACATTTGTCGGATCGATGTGTCACATAGGAAATTAAATTGAGTGGAGTACAGCTTGCAAATACTGAAAAAAATGTCATTCGTAGTCTGATAGCTTAGCTCTTGAATGCAGAATGACACATCGAATATTTGCTAGCCGTTACTCCACTCATTGCAGCATGCAACACATCGCTTTGACATTCCGAAAGCCCTTGAGACTTCCTAAATCACAAACTAAAAAACGATTAAACACAAGTATTTATTTTTCGTGATAATTGTAACGAACTAACGCATAGCGGTAACATGTTGCTGGCAAATGAACCATTATAAGAAGTAAATTCAATTTCCTTGCGATTAAAACTGAAATATAGATTCGAAAAATATTGAAAACTTTACATGGGAAACCTCGCTGTTGAAACACTTGACATTCCGAAATCCATTGAGACTTCGGAAATCACGAACTAAAAAAAATTAAACAGAACTAAAAGTATTCATTTTTCGTGATAATTGTAACGAACTTACGCATAACGGTAACATGTTGCTTTAACATTTCCCATAATTTTTTTTTTATCTCAACCAGCACGGCTTATGTTCCTCAATAAAAGATATGAGAACAAAACAAAAAAAAAAAGGAATTTCACGACAGCAAAGAGCACTCGACATATTGATTATTATATAAATGGGTAAAATGGATTTCATCTCCGGCGAAAACGGGAGAGAAACTGCATTAAAAGAAATGTCAAAAACTCGGAGAAACTCTCGTCGTTTTTTTCCGACATGGGAACTCACTATTACTTCTGTTTCAACGTTCGACAAGCATCCACGCTAACATCCTTCAAACGAACAGAATAATAATAAAAAAATCCGACCCAAGAAAATCCTTTTAGTCAAAATCCATTATGCAGAAAAGGTAAGGTAAAAAATGTCAAGCGGTATCAAGAATTTTTCCCACTATTCGAATAAAAAAAGGATGAATGTTTGGGAGACAGTGCGGGTGAAATGTTTGTCAAAGTTCAAGCATTTCAAGTTGAAAAAAAGTATAATAATAAGATTGGACTACGTAGAATATTCTTTGGAATAAAAATGCAGTGTTTTTGTCGATTAGAGTACGTTAATCCCTTTTTCGCAAAAATATCCAGTAAAAACAATTCAACAACTTGTTTTGCTTAATGAATTTATGTCAAAGTGGTTCTTCATAAATGCATCATATCAAGTAATCGCCTTAACGTCCAAGTTTTTACATGTTGTTTCTCTGCAGATATTTAAAAATTATGTTGTCTTTTATAAAAAGGGAAAATAATTAAACTGTAAAACTGTGTATGATACTTTATTTTAGAAAACATGAGTATGAATTACTGAAGGAGTAATTGTTTACACTTCAAAATATATGTTGCTCAAAATGCTTTGATAAAAGCGAGGGTTTAATCAAAATAGTACAAAAAAATGCAACACTTATTACAATCTGAAAATTAAACTTGTGGATACTTCAAACTACTTTGAAGCACTTTTTCAAGGGCAAAAGGGATTCTTTATATCAGCAAATGTCTTTACAATATATGATTTTCTGACGTATACAAATTTTAAGTTTACAAAATTTTCGTAATGCTTCTGTCAAAAAAATTATATATATTTCATAAAATTCAGAACATTTTCAAGTGGAACTTCTCAAATGATCTGAAATAAATTAGCGTTTTTCATAGAATTCAAAACATTTTCAAGTAGAACTTGTCAAGCAATCTAAAATAACGTAATACTATTCTTTCATAAAATTTCCAAACAAAACTTACATTTTTCCTTATATCAACTAGAGATTGAATGAAGAAAAGAAAGAGAAAAGAAACTTACATTTGACGTCGATGTTGACTTCCAGCTCCTGGCTAGTGCCTACGTCATTGGTGGCTGAACAGCTATAGATCCCGGAATCGGATCTCTTGACTGGCATGAACTCTATCTGATCCTTCAGCGCGTAGATACTGGAGTAGCCGGATTTTTTCCAGATCACGTTGGCCTGAGGATTGGCGTCCACTACGCATTTCACGGACACCGACTGGCCTTCTTCAATGTCCCTTTCCGGTTGACCCTCCAGTCGGATCTCTGGTAAGTCTGCAAATATAAAATAAATTAAACAGAATTCTTATTATTTTATTTACTAGAAAATCACCCGTCATGGTATGACGGGTGTAAATTGCCTCTTCATTCGAGAGATTTCCCGTCAAATTTGACGTGTTTAAATAGATATATATGCGAGAGAAATGTTTAACATTGATTGAAAACAAATAAAATAAACTTATGTTTTATGACAGGAAATATTTTTTTATTACGTATATTATACTTCTTACAAAGCACTTCTCCGCTTGTCAAACGTTGCCACAAAATATTATCAAATTATATCAGCACAATTGAAATAAATAACCAAATGCATCGTGGCATCCAAACTATATCACGCGCATTATATCCCACTGACGTAATTTACTACATTCTATTTAAAAACGGAAATTAATTAAAAATATATGATTAATATAATTTAAAATTTCTCGGGAATTATTGATCATAGCGAGATAAATTTTATATCAATCGATAGAAAATTTTATTTCACTATTTTAAAGCTATTAAATTTGAAATTAGAACAACAATTACTCTTTTAAATTTAAAATGACTGAAATTTAGGTTCTCTAACAATGAAATAATGCTATTTAACGTCTCGCAGTGCTATGGCGCGAGTTTTATTGTTGGTGACGCCAGAGTGTTACTGGGAGACAGATTTGGGCTATTTATTACATTAGTAATTCTTCTTCGCGAGTGAGAATGATATCATTTGAACCATTTAACAGTATATCTAAAATTGCGTAGGTTTTTCTCAACTATTTGGTACACTTAAACTTGCAAACAGAGTAAAAAGCAGCGACCACATTTTTAGATAGACTCCTGATAGGAATATTACCTATTCTAATAATTCTCATGACACAACTTCTGGAAGAATTCTGCAGATGCACGCCGATCACGGTCCACAGAACCCCAAACCTCCTGTTGTTCAAAGGTTTATACATATGCGCATAACGCTTTGACCATTATTATTATAAATCCACCAGAGGGAATCGACCAGAAAAGGTTTACGTTTATACAAAACTCTCTAAGCGTAAAGATGAATTACAGAAAGGAGAGAAAAAATAAAATTAAAACAACAGCAGCAATTAACACATAAAGTAAACTGAAAAAGTCTGAAAAGAATGCCTTAATTGCCGGTGTAAGCGAGTCTTAATCTATGATGATATCATGCGTTCGTTCATGTAAGATCTTCATAATATTCATGAGCCATGCCAGGGATCTTTTGTTTTGAACAATATTTTCACACCAAGTCGATAGGTTTTCAGCACTGGGCTTCATGAAATGCACGGGTTTTGCTCCACTGGGCAATCTGTTGTGTAGTCGTCAGGTCGCTTTGACTATGTTATCTTGTAAACGTGATTATTAGAGTTTTTTTTATTGGACTTGAACCGGTGAGTGATATGTTGTACAAAGGTTGAAAATCTCGGACAAGTATAACTTTTAATCACCAAACTATTTTCCAATACAAAATTACATTATAATTTCAGAATAAGCTAATTATCTCAATATTTTTATTATCAATATTTAACATTAATAGGTATGCAAACAATGAAATTCATGTTTATGTCATTACTATAGTACGTTGGAGAATCTTTTTATTAAAAAAGATAATAAGATCATCACTATTGATAATGGAATACTTAACATCTACGAACTCTACAAATTAAGGAATACGTGCTACAGTAAGAGTAAAAACAACAGCAAATGATGTTCCAAACTAAATTTAAAGAAAAAACAGCCTATTAGGGAGGAACTTTTTTTTCTTTCTATTCTTAATTTAATTTAGGATCTCACATTTCACCGAAGCTAGAAGAAATGTAGATTGCATATCAGGACAGGTAAATAACACGTAATTATCTCTCTTCTTAAAAACATAATGATGCTAAGAGAAATTACTCATAATTTCCTTTTTAAAAATAAACGATAATCACTACCTCCGCAAAAGGGGAAAAATAATGTTTAATTAGTTTAACAAGATCAAAAATCGGTGCAAGGTTCAGTTTTAAAGCTTGGGGGTAATGAGAGAAAAGTAATTAAATAATTGAAGAACAAAAAGTTTCATAATTGCACGTTTAAAAAATAGGTTATTATAAAAGATTCGGATACTTTTTAAGAAAGTAAATAAGGAGTGTGTGAACAGCCCTAACACAATTCAGCGTTTTTGGTACGAAATTATAGTCTTTCAATTTAGAAAACAATTTTTTTTGGAGTGTGTGAATATGTAAATGCATATGAGTACCTAATTTAAGTGAAAAAAACTGAAATGAATGCTGAATAATATGATTTAAGAAATTACTATACCTTCATTTAAATGCGTAGATATTTTTATTTAATAAAAAAAGAGAGAGAGAACGCTGATGGTTTTTAGTAAAACTAATATACTTTAAACATAAATAGATAGATGGCATTATCAAATAGTTCAATCTTTAAATGTTAACAACTGTTAGTTTTTACATAGTTAATGTTGAATAATTTAAATTAATTTCACTGCATTAATTTTAAAGACAAGAATGGTTTTTGACGAATTATTTTTTTGTATATTCTGAAATTCAATGAATATAAAAAATATAATGCATAGACAAAAAAGATTTAAATACAATTTAAATATCCTTAAAAAGAAATCAAAACTCGGAAACTCAATATTACAAATACAGCGACAATTTTAAAAATGCATGTACTAACGTCAAATTTAAACACCTTTCTAATTTAATATTATCTGAATATATTATTATAATAAAATACACTTTTATGCTATAAATCCTCTTTCATTTGCAAATTCTTCCACAGCTTTTCATTAAATGTAACAGTCATTGGGTTTTATCTAATTTTTATGAATTTAATGAGTTATGATTCCAATGAGATTGGAAAATAGGGTACTTTAATAAATTGTAGGGTCCCTATATGAAATTTATTTGAATTTCTGGATACGATATACTTATTATTCGTTATAATCCCAATTTTTTTTCAAAGATAACAATTAGAATTCAATTTTGTTTAGTATAGGTTCAAAGTTTTCTAAACCGTCAATTTGGGCAGCTATGACTTAATTTCATAATTTCAACACTGATTCATCAAAATTTATCTTTTTCCAACACATTCTTATGCGTTAAAAACAAAATTTGCTTTTGAGGTATTATTTAACACCTGAAAGTGTCTCGGAAATTTTATCTTTTGCACCAGGAAAGACCTACGAAATTAAGAATTACAAAATTATATTTGTACTTGACAAAGCAAATGGAATTTTTAATTAATTATATTTGCACTTGACAAAGCAAAGGGAATTTTGAATACTAAATTATCAATTGCACTGTCAAGAAAATTATTTCGTGCATTTGGCAACAATCTAAAGGGAATTTATAATTATTGTTGTCTTTCGCATCTTTCTCATTAAAAAGATTCAGAATGCGTAAATTGCATCTATGTTTCCCATCTGGTTTATAGCGAGTAATATAATTAAAAATAAGATTTTAAAGGCAAGATTATGGTTACGCATACAATGGGCGAATTTTTAAATTCGATTCAAAAAACGGGCCAACGTCAATAAAATCAAAATAAATCTGAAAGCTCAGACACACTAACTTTCTAAACGCAAAAAAAAAAAAATCCAAGCCAAAATCCAAACCATAACAGCAGCTATCTTAATCCTACTATATTCCAAGGCAAACGCAAATGGCATCTATTCTACTAGGTGATCTGCATAAGCAAAAACGACAAACAAAACGATCGCACATCCTGGCCATAAAGCAATACAAGGCCTTTGCGGCAATAAACGGTGAATATAAAATAGCATTTTAAATGTTCCGAAATGTCCATACCACCTAAAAAATATATACACGGCACATTTATGTTCCCTTAATCTACTTCGTACCGAGATTTCCTGCAACAACTTACGTACAGAAAAGTAATAAAAAGCCGGTATAAATGCTCCGTGCAGCATAATATCGAAAAAGCGAGCGATATTCGAGCAACTGTCGCATACATATGACGTTTTAAATGCGATTTAAATGTGCCACCGGACCGTGTAACAGGAAAATGTAAGGAAATGGCCTAAGTGACGGAAAATCGTTTGCTAAGCTAGAAGAAGTTGTGGCAGATGGAATAATTTCTAAGATGCTTTAATGTAAGTGAAACACGGATATGTCAGATGGATCGTGTTTAGAAATCGTTTGCTTACTTGTGGCAAGATCGTTTGCGAGTTTGAGCTTGTATTGTCAAATGGATTACAATAAACTAATCGATATCACTTCAATAGAATGTTACGATCCAATATTTTTAAAGCAGTTTTAAAAGTAAAAGAATTTTCTTTATAAAAAGCGTAAAAATCAGATGAATAATGCTTATAAATCCTTTGCTCCCTTGCAGCAAGATGGGAACTTGTATTATGATGCGGTATACAATAAATTAATCTTAAAATTAAAATCTTTAAATACATAGATATTCTTTTGAGATACGCTTAAATTAGTAGATGAAACACTGTATCAGTGGGAAATAGTTTCGAAATAATTTGCTTCCTTTCAGCAAAATGTGTAACTCCGATAATTCTCTAAACATTAAGTAGAATTTAATGTCAATTTTATAGATATAAATGACCTTTTCAAGTACTTTAATGCTAGAGAAACACGGATAATATTTAGAAATTTATTAACTGCAGCAAGCATTTTTGCGAGTTTATTCACTAGTATGGTTATAAGATTTATAATCAAATGTAAGTAAGTGTAAATGCGATAATAAACTAATTGCGTTATTATATATTGAAAGCGCTTTTAAAGATTTAAAAACCTGACACACTTCCGCAAGTTAAATAGATAGGTTTATCATCAACAATTATGGGTGCAGGACATTCAATTTCAAAAACTTTAAAATTTCGTCAAGTAATAAAAATTGACTATACCATTTTTAAAAGAATATTGGAGAGATAACACGCTAAAATAATTATCTTTAGAAGTAATATTATTAAATGTACTATTTCTAAAATATATGGGTAATGTTCTTGCGGTAGTTGATAATAAGTTTCTTACTGGATAATACTGAAAGTCTTTGATTTTGGGCAAACCCAAGTCAATTGATAATTCAAATTGTAAATCATTCAAACGAAAAGACTTGTTTTTTCTACTATGTTATAATACGTGTTATTTAAATCAAATAAGCATTAATGCGAAAGATTTGAGTCCCATAAGTTGTAGGAGCGCGCAATAATGTGCGTACCCCAACTGGGCAGGTAAATGAATTCCAACGAATACTAAGTAGAGAAACTAAACAAATACTTTAGCGACACCTAACGGTGACGCTGTAATCAATTCAATCTTACCAGAGAAAAACTTGAAACACACATTAACGCATTAAATGATAAAAAAATATGACAAAATTCGTAAGAGTTCCATAACTAAATCTTTCAAAAAGTATTACATTTTTAGTTAGACGAATTTTGATTAGATTTTTGTATACTAGAAACTTCAATTGTTGCTTATGCACATTCTAATTTTCTATATAAATATGTTTAATTATATAGAATCGACGTACATATTTACTTTAAAATATGTCGCAGTTTTAAGTAATTGCGAAAATTAAAAACTGAAACTCTAACATTGAAATTGAATTTTTTTTCTCAAATAACAGTTTGAAACTTTCAAACTAATTTATTTTTCAATATTGTCTGTCTTTCAATCGCAACCTTCCGTTCTTTTAATAAAGTTTTCAATTTATTATGAACTTGAACGCTGATTAGACATGAAGAAATCTCACAACGAACGAAAACCGAAAAAAGATGAAGTTAATATTATACCATTTTCTTAACTTAAACTATGTTCATTCGTTTCAAGAGAATCGTACAAGTTTCTTCTAATTTTTAGAGATTTATCCTTTTTACAGCGATGGAAACTATTACTTTAATATGTTCTTATTTACAGTCGATTGGCTTAAAAAAAGCCGCATTGATTCAAGATGGTGATGGAGCGTAAACTTATACACTTCATCTTGACTCTTTCTTATACTACAACGTTTCGCAAACGAACTACAAAGAAGCACCTCAACACTGACGGAAAGAGAATGATTTTATTATTCTCTTACGGATGCTTATTTGAAATATTCAGATAGAAGAGAAATTTCAGATTTTCCAGTAGGATTTCCTTCGGGATACTTATTATTAAATATGTCCACTAAGCTGAGTAATGATACTATCCATGCTAGATACTAAAACCTTAATTATTACCTCGTTGGAGTTGAAAATATAATTCTGACGGTTCAAGCAGATTTTCCTATTAGCAGAAAATAAGTTACATCGACGAATAAAATGGTTGCTAATATTAAGTGTAATGCGAGACAAAACTTTCAATTATGTCATAGACTTTTATGTTTTTGACGTGGTAATACAGCTCAAATGCTAAGAATTATTTAAAATTCCAAGAAAATGGGTAATTTAATTTTTTTACAGTCTATTTCAGACAACAATCTCGATGGTTCGCAATATCTTTTTAAAATTAAAAACCATGATTGCTTGGTAAATTTTTTGCAAAAAATAAAAAAGCCAACAAAACATTTCACGTGCAAATAAATATAAAAATGAATATAAATTATATAATGAATAAAAATAATGAATATAAATTAAAATTCTGATTTAAGTCCAAAAAATGCAGCGTAATGTTCAATTATCTAAAAAGGATGTCTTGCAGTTTAATATCGAAAATAATTACGATAAAAACCTATACAATTTTAATTCGTAAACAGCAAAAAATTATGAAAATTTCTAAGAGTTAAAGATATTTTTTCAGCGCTAATTTATATAAAACACAGTTGTGCATTGTTGCATTAAAAATACTCCTGATTTTTTAAAACCACTAACAAAAATCAGAATATTCTTTACTTGCTCCAAAAGATTATAATCGCATGTGATGAGGCTTCTTGAACCTGATTTTTGTAAAATCGAAATAGTTATTTCCGAAACAATGTTTCGCAAGTTTAAGATCGATATTTTTTTCCAGTATTGTTTCACACACTAAACATTTTGTTTATTGTGAAAAGTTTTAAATTAATTTTGACTTCGTATTACTTCGGACACCAAACACTACAACGGATGAAAACCTAAATCAAAGTAAAAAAGTTTTTACACTTCGAAGTATTGTATATGCTATTAGATTTCTTTAACTAAAACTCATCTTCGGTTGTTTTAAGACGACGGCAAAAGTTCCGTCTTATATTTGAAGGATTTTATAAAGTGTTCTCTTATTTTTGATATCCCTTTTCCGACCAATGAAAACTATTACTTTAATATGGCCTTATTTACGGTCGACCAGTTTAATAAAAGCCACACTTACTCAAGATGGTCTTGGAGTACGTAGTTATATTCTCCAACATACTCTTTTGTTCGAGAAAAGCTGCAAAAGGGGCTGTGGAAAAGTGTTTCAACTCTGGCTGAAAGAGTGAGATTTTATTGTTCTTTTAAGGACAGTTATTAGAGATATTCAGGAAGAAGTGAAGAGAAATTTCGGAACTTCCAATAAGTAGAAAGCTTCAGGATGTGTATTATTAAATTCATCGATTGAGCAAAGTAATGAGAATATTGCATCGTATGTTTCAACTTCAGCGAAGTATTAGTGTAAGTAAAGTTGAAATCTCATTTTGACATTTAAAATTTGTGTCGAAATTTTCTTCTAAAATAGAACATGGGTAGGAAATCTGGTAGCTGATTCAAAATCCCAATATCACAAAATTTGAAACTCTGAATCAAACTATTCTTCAGCGAAGAAGCAAATGCTATAACAGAAGAATTTTTGGGGAGTACTTCGTTCGGTTACGTATTGCTCTTTAAAACAGGGATTTTTTGGGAGGATGCGACGCTTAAGGTGGACTCTTCCAAACTGGGTGAATTTTATACTTACCACCTCATCCCTGTTATAGCAGCTACATGTGCACGGAAATAGGATAATTGGACACCTACCAATACTTATCACTAAACGATATCAGAACTTACACTCCTTAAAAAAAGAAGCAGAAACATCTCAGTGCGGCCCTTCGTCTTTATTGAAATTTCTAGAGCCTCCCGGACCGCCTCACTCGGTATGAGAGGTTAGATCCGACATGTGTGTGGACCTTGTACGTTAAATTTGACGTTATGGTCAAAGTCTCGCTGGCTGATACAAACGTCGGAGGAAGGAGGTGCCATCCTCGTCATCTGACAGGGTTCAAAATTAAGTTCGTCCCAAAATGGTCCTCGTGTTGCTTCCAAACTGGACGTTAATAATATAACCGACTTTCACTGTGTTATCAAAATGTCATGTTGTAAGAAAGGCGCGCTTATTCATTGTTGGTAGGAAATAACTTTCTCTCCAGTCTAAAATTAATTACCAAAACTGTCGGACGTGCGTTTATAAAGAAAATACAACTTCTCAGATCGCTTTTAGAATGGGTCATAATAAATGGCATTTTTTATAAATAACTAGCTCTCTTCTTCATCGTCAAGCGGTTTCAATTACTGAAATTCGTTTCAAACTCACTTGGTGGAAACGGAGGTTACTGAAGAAATGTTAACTCACTAGTGCCAAATTAATCCCTCGATGCGAGCTCTGGGGGGGAATGGCGTTATAAAATTTCCTTTGGAAATCTGCTTGTGTAGTCCCGACCAATCAGGCGCACATTTGCGAGAGTTTAATTTCCGCAGATTGTCTCGGCATAAATAGCAGGTTGGCAGTTTTCATTTTCCACTCGTTCTTAGCCCGTTGCACTCTTTCAAATACAGATTAGTCAGGACTACAACAGTTTTCCCTTTTCAGATATTTTTAAAGAATTTTAACTTCGACTCATTGCCTTGTTTATGATTGCGTGTTTAAAGACAACTTAGTTGGGTTTTTTTTGCTTGGTATTCTTTTTTTCCACAATTAGAGCTTTTCCATCAGTAATGAGCAGTTTGACGATCTGAAATAAGAGAAAATCTAGAATTCCATAAAAAGAAATTGGGTGCTTTCTTTTTTTTGCTCGATGCTGTTAAATATACATTTTTCTGGTCAGACAGTTTTTTTTTCAATAGAATTTAATAACTCTTTTTAAGATTTTTTTTAAAATTTTACACACAATTCAGTGATTCATATTAATAGTATTATTACCTCGGAGAATTTTTCAAATAATTATTAATATTGAATTAATTGCTTAATAAAAGTTATTACCTTATTTATTTGTATTTTTTGGCCCAAGGAAAAAAATGATTGGTTTTTAATGAACAAATTAAATGTTTTATGTAATTTATTTTTAATTTAAAATTACTACATTTTTATTTTTCCTACATTCTTGTCATTCATTTTGATTTCACAATAAAAAAAAGTGCTCTGTAGAATTATTAATATATGGTAATTACCATTTCTTTGGTACTACTCTTACTATTTATGGAAAGTGAATTAGAAAGTGCTAATGAAACGTTCTGCAGATAATTTATGGCCTTGACGTAGAGTAATTCACGAGAGAAGGAAGCTAGCTGTCCTGAGCCTGGCCTTTTTTCCACCCATTTTAGTCAAAAAAATTAGGCAAGCATTCACGGATGTTCCAAGTTTGTTTGAGACAGGTTCAAAGTCGCAGAATTCCTGCCATAGACTCCTCTTCCTCACGCGGGGATTTCATTTCAACCTCGACGCGAGGTGGCAGTAGCCAGGCAGATTCTTTGTTTGCCGCTACCTCACATCGAGTACTCAAATTTGAATCAGCGGATTGAGTTTTCTTTAAATTTTTTGAATTCACCATTTCGAATCATTTGCTCCGACAGGTTTCGACCTAGATTGCGGTTTTTGCTTCCGTGTTCCAAAATTTCATTTTGGAAGAGCGGTGAATGGCAATACTTAGAACAGAAATAACTATCCATTCCATTTTGCTTTATGAACAAAGAGGAAACACTCGGGAAAATATACTTGTCATTCGTTTCGTAGAAATTGCGATCCATCTTGAAGATTTACTCAAGGTGTAGATTAAAGCCATCACGCATTTTCAAAATTGGTGCCACGTGAAGCAAGGACACGATGGGCTTACGTCAAAACAGCTGATTGTCCGCAAAGAGTTGCGTTTCATCCATAGATGCAGTGTTTCTTCCTCATAATATATATCGTGTGGACAAAGTTACTTGCTCGCAACTTTCCTTCTTGTTCTGTTTCAGCTTGCTTCGTTGAAGCTGCTGAATGTTGATGAAATCAAGTTTTTTTTTTCATTGCTTTTGATTTAGGTAGCAACAACACGCCTAAAAACAACAATGACATCTGTCTTACTTGGCTAAAGTAAGCGCTTATAGAATATCTTTAAATGTCTTAGAGTATTCTTTTATTTTATAATAGCAAAATATCGCATTTGCTTTGCACTCATTATACAAGTGTCCGCACTTATCGTGATCAATAGCTAATTTCTAAACCGTTAGAGATAGACTTATAGTTCCAATTGGAAAAATATAACTTTAAATGAAGGGAAAATTATAACATACTTTGAAAGGTCACAAAGTACATCTGAAAAATGCAGATTCTAACTTTTTATACGGTCCCCCCTGTCCTATCAGTCATATTTAGTAAAATATTCATTTCTAACATTTTTAAACAAAAAAAAGCCCCACTCTTCTGCGACTAAAACTAGGCGGAGTTCTGGAGCTTCAATTTCATGATTTTACCCCAACCAATCAGCGGCCTCGTCGAAACAAATTGCTCTGCATTGATTGGTGGACATTCAATATAGCTATTGAAATGGTGTAGAGTGATCTAAGGGTGTGATATTCCAAAGCTCCATAACTCGGTCAGTTTTTAGTAGCAGAAAGAGTGGGACTTTTTTGTTCCAAAATATTAGAGGTCAAAAATTTTACTAAATATGACTGGGACCAGAGGACCGTATAAAAGTAGAATTCCTTAACATTTTTAGGAATATTTATTCCACTCCAAATCACATATATTTATGGTTCTTCATTTAAAACATTTTCAGTTGGAACTATATGTCTATCTAACGGTTTAAAAAAAAAATTAGCTATCGTTCACGATAAGTGTGGACACCCCGTATATGTCTTTCTTATCTTGCTGCAAGTCTGATGTCTTTTTAAATTTTAAAAAATTGAGTATTCGTCATCTAAAATTCTGTCATATGATTTCAAATTCAAATAAACTCTAATATTGAAACTCGTTTGGATTATTTCTTTTCAATAATAAAGCATATTGAAGCGTCATTCCTTTTGTAATTCAAAAATCGTTTCTTTAATTAAAAGTCTCTGCGTTTTAAAGTAAGATAGTAGTGTATCAATGATAATCATTTTATCTAAAATAAATATTATATAAAGTTCCAGTAATTATCCTCTTGAAACAAACGGCATATGCAATTTCCGAATGAAAGGCTGTTTACATTTTGATCACTCTGAATTATCTTTTGGTCACCCAGGCAGAATAAGTGACTTGAGTTTTTAGACAGTGGATCAAATGATTCTTTACATATATCCCTTAATAGAAATATTCCATTAAAATATCAAATGAACTGATTATTCAAAACAATGGAACAAGTGTGAGTTTGTTGTTGCTTGACCTGAAAAGGAACCGCATTAAAGCATTTGACCAAGCAAACGAGGACTTTTCTTCATTTCGTAGGAAGAATTCATTCATTAAAAGATCTATCGCGCTTCCTTACATAGCCATTTATTACCAAGTATTCCCCTTTTAGGATTATTCGGTACAGATATTTTCATTTTAATAAATGGCATTGGTATACTCTCCATTGTTGGTACTTGATCCTGATGTATTTGGAAGTGCGCCTTTGTAAATATTTTATCACCATAAAGCTGCATTCATTAAGTGATGTGTGATACCATGAAACATTTTATTGCAGGCTGTTCCTCAGAAAAATGCCTTAACGCTTTGCTTGTATCCAGTAGCACATTGAAGATTTTCAGGAAATAGTCTTTGTTGTAAATTAAATTTCTCCAAATATCTTTTCCAATTTGAATAATAGCATAGTACTTATAATCCTAAAAGTATTTATTAATCTTTCGAGGGAATCTTAAACCGTTGTTCTGTTATCAGTACTTTTTATAATCTATAAAATAGTATTTTGTTACATATTGAAGCTGATTTCGCCTTAAGGGTATCTTCACCTTTGAACTCTTTTTTATTAAATTTCACTGTCAGGATTATGCATCGTTATAAGTGTTTGACTAATAGCGAATAGTATTTATGTTAAATGATGTAATTTTATAAATATTATTAATCCTTGGAAACATTAATCTTTGGTGCATTTATTCTTATTTCATTTTTTATTTATTCTAATGTGACACTTCTCCACGTCAAAATTAAGGATTTCTGTACTATTCTAGGCATATAATATTATTTTTTCTTGTTTTATAATAGAATATCTTCAAATAACGATATAAGTTATACACAAATTGTTAATTTGAAAGTTCAGAATTTACGTGAATTAATTCATTTTGCCCATTTCCTAACTTACTCTGTAGTAATGTAGAAATATTCTATTGTAATGAGATTCAAATCCGTAATTTAAAAGAATATCGTGGATTGGCACCAACAAATTTGTAACGGAGTGCTCGTGATACAGCATCTACACCACCAATAAAATAAAGGAATTAATTGAACTTTTGGGAAAATAAATAACGACGAAGCAAACTTACACAATTGATGTGAAAATATTTTCCTAATCGCCAAGTTATCTGTTGCAATTTAATTTCTTTATCGTGTCTAAGAGTATTTTTTAGTTGTCAAATCATCATATCAATGAGAAATTGAAAAAATATGGCTTTTATCTCCTTTAATTTTAAAGGAAAGTTTTGACATGTCATGTATAATTTACGAGGAATAGTGTTTTGATCAAGTCATTTGTTTCATTAAATAAATTATTATGTTTCATGCGTTCTGATACCATTTTCTTTATTATCATGATAGTTATACGATGAGAATGAATTTTCAATATGCGTTTACTTGTCAATTAATCCATGAAATATTAGCAGAAAACGAGGCAGGTTCTGTTGTATAAACATTAAATTAGTCATTCAATGCCGTATATAAGACAAACGAATGCTTTTAAGAAGAATAAAGTCATGTCTTTCTGCCTTTGCTATTTTAATGAAAAGAATTCCAGAAGGAAAAGGCATTTAATTAAATTGCTCGTTTTTGATGAAACACCTTTCATTAAACGACAAATCACGTCACAAACAATTCTTTTATATGTGATTAAATTCAATAAGAACACTTGATGAAATTTGCACGAGACTCGAGGTTACCTTTTTATTTAGAGCTCGTTGTGTTTTTTTATTTTCATAGGAAAACTGCTGTTAGATTTGTCAGCAGAATGTGCTGACAATTCGTGATCATATATGTCGGGATCGTAAGTATGTAAATATTAATTACTGGCAATGGGGTGTCTTAAAATTTGTTTGATCTTTCTTAGAAGATGGGTGTTAGAGAGTCCTTAATAGCTGGAACATTTCTAAAGATTCAGATGCTTTCTCGAGTTATTTGTTATTTTTTAGAAAACAGAGCAGCATTGCTAGTAAGATTCAAATAAATCCTTAACACTAGGTCCTCTATTTATTTCATTTTTACCGTTTTATGGATTTTTTAATTATTTCATAGGGAGTGAAGCAGTTATTTGGCCCTCATTTCCCACGAATAATAAAATGTAATCTATAATATTCGTTCGTTCTGTCTACTGAAACTCATTAGCATCATTTCAAACTCAAAATTTACACATATAATGAATTTGATAGATTAAGTCTGCTCCAATTCGACTATTTACAAAATAGCAGCATTTGCTTTAAATATGTTTTTTCCCTAATAACGCATTAAGTTCGTTATTTTTATTTTTTTTTATACGTGTTTTTCACTGAGAAAATTTTTGTCGTTTGGTATTCCTAGCAAAGAAATTTTTTTAGGGTTTATTATAAATAGGAATCTGTATTAGTTTTCTCTCAGATTTGACTAACTATGCTTGATGCTTTCGTCGCTCAACCACTAGTTTTGAACCAGATGTGGAAAATAAATTCATTTCCCCTAAGAACTCACCTGATATTTTCAAGTTTGCCAGGAGCCTTCACTAATCTTGTAGTTGAACATCCGATGGTATCTCCTCTCTTTTAATCAGTAAACTCGTTTCTCTGTTTCCCTGATTTTCTGTCTTACTTCAGGACTTTTGAACGGTTTCAGTTTGGCAGAAAGTATTTTTTTCTACTGTGTGTGGTAGAAAAGCGTAAGGTGAAACAAGGCAAATACTTGAACGAGTGAAGTATTCATCAAGTATGCAAAGGAAATTTAGTTTTAGATAGTTGATGAGATTTTGCCAAAATTTCTAATTTAAGATTTTTTCATTAATTTGCTTATTAATATTAAACAATTGTACAGCAGTAAGTCCTTTCATGGTTAGATGTAAAACTTTTGGAACCTCCATCCCAAGAAAATTTTATGTATAAGAAGACAAGAATTGAAATGCTGGTTTGGTTTGGCTACATGCCAACAGTCTAAGACGATCTGTTTATGCCTATAAATTAAATTGCACATTATTTTCAATCTTTTGATGATTTAAATTTCCTATCTTCTTTTATTATTTATGCTTAGCTTCACCCACGCGCGGTAAAAAAAATTCCGTTATCCGTTTATCTTTACCAGTGGAGTATAGTATGATGGTATCTTGCGAATCACTATGTTTTATATTTTGAAGTCTTCTACTAGCACTAAAGTTCTGATTTGAGTGATGACCAAGTAGGTTCTGTTTTTTTTTAAGCTAATTAAAATAGTTCTTTCTAAAAGTTTAGATTGTTTGCATTATTTTAAATTAGACAAAACGAGGGCATTTAAGAAATAAAAGGTTATTTTTTTTCATGCTATGAATTACAATAACTTGGTTTTGTTAAAGGGGTTCTTTCTTGAAATTTGAAGATTTGTGGTGCATTCTATTGCGAATCACTGTTTGTTTCAATCCGATTTTAGTCATCAATTTTTTGATATATTTTTGCAAAACGGAAGTTGAGTGTGGAATTGATTCATCATTTTGTCTTTCATGCTTTGACTTTGTTTTGTTTTTTAAAACACTCTGCAAATGTGCGTTACCTACAACGTTCGTTGGTAAATCTGTGACAATCAGATCTGAGATATTGTTGGCAATGAAAGCCCGTCTTAGACGAGCACAAATCTTCTAGTTATGCATGGTGTCCCACACTTCTCTCGTGAGCAATAGCTAATTTGTATACCGTTAGGGATAGACATAGTTCCAGTTGGAAAATGCTTTAAATGAAGGGAAAAGAATTACCATAATATATGTTTGTGAGGTCACTAAATATATTTCACAGAAAAGTTACGAAATCTAATTTTTTATATAGTCCCCGGTCCCTATATCAGTGATATTTAGTAAAATATTCTTGACATTCTAACATTTTAAGCAAAAGTCCCACTCTTCTGCGACTAAAACCAACGAGTTATGGAGCTTCATAATTTTTTAACCAATCAGCGGTCTCGTCAGTAGTAAGTACTGTGCATTGATTGAATTGGATCGTCCTCAAGACAGCTATTATGAGAGAAATGGTGTAAAGTGGTCTGAGTCAGCGATATTTAAAGCTCTACTATGGTCAGTTTTGGTCGTAGAGAATTGGGACTTTGTTTGTTTTAAAATATTAGAGTGTCAAAACATTTTAATAAATATGACTGCCGAACCAGGGACCGTATAGATTATAATTCAATAACTTTTCAAGAGACCTATTATTCACTCAAAACACATGCATTGTAATTCTTCGCTCAGAACAAGCATTTTCAAATAATTTCCTCTTGTCTCTATTCACAACGGTTTGAAAGTGGCTGTGTGTTGACTAGTGGGGCACTATGATATGAATGAATGTGGATGTGGCTGGCGTTTGGGCGTTTCCTAATTTGCTCTTTGTCTTCACAGGTGTCATGCGGCGCAGCAGTTCAGGAAATCAGAGCCCGGCGGCTGGGTGAATCCTGGCGACGCTGTCTGACGTTGTAGTGCACAGTCGGCGGGGAGAATGTGCCTGGTTGAAGGATGGCAGAGTGGTAGGATGGTGATTGTAGCATTCTGTGTGCTAAAATAGAGGATGATGGCATGTAATGGCAGTGCCAGGTGGCCTAGAGTGCTGTGGGCTGCATGGCAGCACCCAGTGAAGTTTACCGTAAGGAGTCAATGTCTTGTCCTATTTTGAACTATTTGCCATTTCAAAAGCAAAGGTGCCTAAAATGTGTATGCAGGATTTGAATTTTCTTTTAAAAATACAATGAAACCTCTCACAGGCAGCCACCTCCGTTCCGAATGGTGGCCGCTCACAGGGGGTGAGCCGTTCTGAAGGGTTTTCTTTACAATTACAAGATAATTGCTATAACATAATATAAAGTCCATTCACATATTTCTTGGCCCCAAAATGAAGTTTTGAGACTTATTAATTTATTTTCTCTTTAGATAATTTTTTATATTTTTTTTGAAAAAGGTTACAATTTGTGACTGTTAAGTTTTTTACCCCTCTCGGGAGAAAAAACCATTTTTTCAAGGTTCGCTTTTCAGTTTAAAAAGGTAAATCTCTAACCGATGCGTTTTGTTAAATGGGATGGGCAGACCCACCCGGCACAGCCGTTCAGAGGATCAGGTGACCCGCTATAGGGGTTATTTTAACATTAGATGTTGAAAAATCCGTGCCACGAAAAAAATTATGGCCGTTAAGAGAATTGGCCGTTCGAAGAGGTTTCACTGTAGTAATTATTTGAAATTACACAATTTTACATTTACTATTATTTAATACCATGTATATACATTTATTACCATCGTCTTGAGAGCATCAACCAGTGTAAGTTGTGAATTAAACCCAGACTATCTTGATGCAATTCTTAGCAACTGATTAAAGCGAAAAAATGTGAAACGTGAGCTTTGTTTTATACATATCGATAGTTTCTTTTAGTGAGGACGCCTTTGTAACTCACGTAGCTACAATCGACGGTTGAGAAAAGCTAACGAGAAGAGAATGGAAAATATGAACTGATAAGTTTACTTGAAATTCCGTTAGTTGATCCAATTTCTACAGGAAATTATAGTTGGCATTTTCAATTTCAAAAAAAAAACTGACAAAATTTTTTATTTTTTATTAATTAATTTGAATTATGAAAGTTTGATTTATGGTCTACACATTATCTACAGAATTTGATTAGATTCTCACAAGATGATAATAGCCAAATCCAGAGTTGTAGATTCAACGTCTTAGTAGTAGTACAGGCAAATACCAGTTAGTTGAGCACAGGTAAAAAAAAATCTGCTGGTACTACTTTTTGTCACCTATAAAAGGAAAATGTTAATTGAAAAAGATTTTCCTCACATATAAAATTCATTTCTCAATAAAACATCATTTTGTATGCTACTTATTTTTTTTTTGGAAACATTGTTTTGAAAAAATACGTTCATTAAGGATAGAGTGGCTTTGAAGTGGAACCAAGTAGATTCCCCTTCAGATTTTCGGTACCAAATATTTAATCCCGCTCAGAAACCAGCAAGACCATTCGCGCAAGTACGTTATTATTTAAGCCACATTTCGAGAGGATCCTATCACTTTGATACTTGCAAATTAACTTTATCCAGGTCAACCGCTACTCATTTACCATGCATAAAACCGGGCATGATCAATTTTACCCAAGTGGAGAGGGGGCAGGCAGAAAAAAAGAGGATCCATCTTTCTTAGAAGGCTCACCAAGTATCATCATTATCATTATGTCGTGAGGACCCGTAACCTTATTCATACAACGCAGGGAAAGTTTCGAAGATGGATCCTGGGGAGAGGGTCGACAGGGGTGGATTAGGGCAGGGCAGTTGTTTGATGTCGTAACTCTGAAACTCCCATCGACTGAAGCACAACTTGCGCCCCGACTACGGCTTAATACAAATTATTCATTTTCGTAAGAAGAAGTAGTCCACTTTTTAGGAAATTTTTTTAGGGGTGATTGATGGTTTTGCATGCTATACTTTCAAAAGGATCTTCGAGAAAGTGTATTTAGGATTTCGTAGGGGTCTGCAGATAGCCACAGAATCATCAAAGAGTACTTACGGTTCTTTAAGAGAGAATTGATCAGTTAGCAATGTTTTTTTGCGAGTTAAGTACCTAGAGCCGTTTATTTGTAGAATCTTTTTTATGATACCTGGTATATTAAAACATCTCTTTCCTTCAGATTTATTCTCGCGAATTACGGAGCGAATTTTGCTTGATAATGCTTTCTATATTATTAGATAGTACTATTATAAATATTAAATCATTTCGATTTCATTATTTATTTAATTATTTATTTTTATAAGTTATTAGTTTTATGGTGAGAAAGAAAAATAAGATTTTTTTTTTTCAGAATTTAATTTTAAGTCTTGTATCAAAATATATTTAAAAAATTACTAATTTAATCAATTTCTGTTTGTTAATTTTCACGCATTAATAGTGAAAATATCACTCAACATTAAAAAATTTCATCTTTTTTATGTTTATATGTCAATTTAATTGTAACTAATTAAAGTAATGGCATTAATTAAAATTGGCCATATCAATTATTTTTAAATTTTTTCGTTAAAAGTCCATGTTATAAAACGGTTTTTTATCTATTAATGTAACTTATCATTTGTGCTTTTTGTTTATTTTTATCCTTAAAATTAAATGTTTTCTGACATTTATTAACTGCGATTACCCTAATTTTTCTTATTGAGATTAATCATAATTGTATTTATTACTTAATTATTTCCATTTAATAATTTTTCTAGTGTTCCGCTTTTTTATGTTATTATATTTTTTTTAATTTCCCTATATTTTTTTATTTGACAAGGATTAGAATTGGTGCAACTTTTAATGTTAGATATTGTTTTATCAGTAAGATTTTTAAATTTGGCATTTATTTATCACAATTCTGTATTTGGATTTTCTTTAATTACTAATTTTTCAATTTATTTATTTAGAATACTTATTTAAGACATTTGATGCGATACAAATTTTAAAGGTGATGTATTCTGTTTTAAATGTATCAGGGAAATGAAATCGTTGGTTTTCTGATAAACAGCTACGGCAATTAAATATACAACTGAAATATTTTTTTTGTAGATCTTACTCTTAATGTTTCATGAATCCAAAACTAAAATGATTTCCACGCTTTATGCTTGAAGAGCAAATCTCTTTCAACATCGATATTACCATAAACATTTTTGTTGTACATTTTCTTTTGATCAAATTGATGTCTCCCTTCAAATTCAATAAATTGCCAATTACGATTTTACAATAACTTGGCCTTTTTTCTCTGTGGTTTGTGTCGCGAAACGCAAATAAAATTACTTTATCCTCAACTAGAGCTAAACTTTATTTTAATGCACTACTTGGCCTTCTTTTTTATTCGTAAAGATCAGAGGAATGAGATGCATTATATAGAACTCAGCGTAACACCAATAATCTGCTCCATAAAGTAGGCTTTATTGGCGCTGAGTGTCGGTGTACAAGCAGCCATAAATTCGCATTTTATTACCTTATCTACAGTAGCGTTTGGATATTAACTGATGTAGATATCATTCTGTAATCCAATCATGGAAGGAAAACAAATGGCGTGTTATTACAGACTTAAGCAAGCAAGCGTTACAAAATGGCGTTATTAAATTCGCTTCTCAAATATCGATTTCGGGCTGAGGTCCTTAACTTTTGTATTGGAAATTCGCGGCACTTCCGTGGTTCCTTTATTAATAATACATATTGCGTTTAGATAAGGCTTTAACTTGTGTGCAATGTCGCAGTAGGTGAGTGCAATGTGTGTTTCGTATATCAGCGCGAAGCTTAGTCGCAGCAAGGGGTTGGAACACTTAATATTACTGTGTAACCTGCTGTAGTGAACAACGGTTTGGTATAAAGCTTTGATCAGTCTTTGTTTTGTTTAGGTTAATAACTTTTGGTATTTCCCTTCTTTTTTAATTAAATTTTTTAATAGTTAAACTGTGCTAATATAAATTCCTGCCGCCCATTAATAATTTAACACCTATTTTTTTGCCGTTGCTGTTTTGTCTTTACAGGTTAGGAGAAAGTTGTAACCTCTTGGCGAGTTTCGACAATTGTCTTTTTTCTTTTTCAATTCCTACTATTAGTTCCCTCTCCTATATATATTTATATATCTTGCTCAAATTTTCAATCGTTAATAAAATACTTTTATTCATCCACTCATGTTCAAATACAGTATAAAACTTATAGTAAGGGATGACACTTGATATCTGAGTTTCAAATATTCATTAATTAAATGTCGCAATTAGTGTTTTAGTTTTATAGGAGGGAAAAAAATTCTCTTATATGAATATTTGCTTGGGATATAAATTTGGAATAAATACCGTCAGTGACAAGCCCGTGAAGATCCTTGACCTAGGATGACTTTTTAAAGAATTATTACATTTTTTAGTATTTGTAAAACTAGTAGTTCTGTGAGCAGTAAACCTGCGTCCACAGGTTTAACCCTCCTTCTTCGCATGTATGCTGGAAGTAAAGCATTATATTGTACATTGTATTGTTACATATTCATATCGTTCTTTTATAAATTCATCACAATTTCTATTTATATAATCTCTTTGTTTGAAGCTAATAAATACGATTACACCAAATAAAAAATGCATTATATTGTAAAGAACACGATATAATATGTACACCATACTTATATGTATACAAAATATATACGATATAAATAACCACACATCACATCTTCCCTAACGGTTTAGAGATTTTTCGTATTCAGGTTATTTAAACAAGTATCTGCTTTTATCAGTACTCTGATACGATTAAATGTGCACTGCTTTATCAGTATTAAACACAATTGTATTTATTATTGGTATTTTGGAGGCGGCATGAATCATCTTCCCATTAGGCTAGAGAATTTTGAAAAGAAGCTGAGCAGGCATGAAGTAGACCATTAAAATGCACCCACCATCTCGAATCGGAATAAAATCAGGACCTTATAGTTTTGATGACTTCAAGGAACATTCGTGCCAGAATTCAGAAGAAGAGGAACGGAACAGGTCGTAGATATTGTAAAACAAGATTACAGAAAAAATATGATAAATACATAACGATGCTTCCCTCCATCAGTGGATTCTTCGACCGCCCGTGCCAATATATTTGTTTCTTCATTACTCGTCACTTGGGGTTGACTGGGCCAGAAATAGGGACGTGAATGATCAGCCGGGTGATTAGAGCGAAACAGATCAATTCAGTTGGGGAGAGGTAGTAGAAATCCACTTATAACTTATTAGTTCTGCAGTTGTCAGCCCGTGAATAAGGAGTAATAATACACTTGTTGAAACATCTGTACCGTCCAAGTAAGAAGGTTAAGAATTTAGGTAAAATCTGTTTAAACATGGTTTGAGTACAGTCGGACCTCTCTATTGCTTGAAGTCGCTAAGTCCCCAGAAAAAGTTCGTTATATGGAAAATTCGTTAATAGAGATTCACTTTTTTTAAAATACTTTCATTCACACAAAACAGATTTACAAATTCTCAAACATAAATATTATTAAAAAATAATTTTTTGTAAATTATCTGTTTATATATTTACCCATCAAAAGAAATCTGCAAGGAAAACAAGATAAAACAAAACATTGTCGGTAATACACTGTATTTTTCAATTTTAAAATAATTTTTATAAACCATAATAATGAATTTTAGCATTTCATCATACAGAAGGCTTGTTGATTTCTGCATCATACTCATTTCCATCTTCGTCTCTGTCGCAATTCATTACTGTGTATTATTTTTCACACTGTCCACTCCCAAAACTGCCTCATTCCTCTTCATAGACACCGCTTTTAAACGTTTTGAACAGAATTCGATGAATCATAATTTTGCATCTTATCACGATTTTTTTATTATGGTTGAGCTCAGCTGTTTGGAGAATACAAATTTAAAGAGCCAGACACCATCACGCCTTTATCCACCTCACAGGAATTAAATTTTTTCTTTGATACTCAAGCACTTTCTCTTTGACATTTTCAGCTTCAAGATTATCACCATAAAATGTCTTAAAAGAAAGGTAAGTTTGCTTCAGAAATATTTTTTAAAATGAGGAGGGAGAAAAAAAAGTATTGGATCACAAGAAAAAAGTTCGTTAAATAGAGGAATGCACTTCGCTATTTGGAGGTTATTTGAAGAGGAAATTCATAAAATGTTCTTGGTTTAAAGAAAATTCGCAAAATAGAGGTTCGTTAAAATAGAGGCCCGGCTGTATATATTAATTAATCAAATGTTTGTGCTGTATTCTTTTAAATATCTGTGGGGCCTTCATCCTGGGCAGACAGAATTTCGCTTAAGAAACACCACTGCGTTTATCATGAGTAACTAGAATTAGTTTAAATTTAGATAGATTAACGACCTTTTCAAAGCTACATGATGTCCATTTTAGGAGAACCTCGCAATTTGGAACAGATCTGCAGATGAAGGTGACATCTGACGCGGTACACCACTCTTCAAAACTTCCTTACCACACTGATATGAGCGTTTGGTTTCACTACGGCAGTTTTTATGATTCTTTTTTGAATCATGTTTCGAATACGATCTCAACACGAAGTCGGAATTCGACGTCAGGAAAATCCACTATAGCTTGATCAGAGTGTCAAAAGTAGAAGCTTTCGAGCATTGGTTTTCGCAAAGTTCTACCAGTGTACCAAGTTTTTTATATCTACTATAAACAGCTTTACGATAAAGTTTTTTAAGAAAGGTTAATTAATCCCATTGTCAATCGGATAGTAGATGTTGGTTATTGAAGGAGGAAAAGCAGCGTCAAGAAATTTCTGTGTTCTTGGTTGATTGATGTATAAAGGCGGTGATGTCGCTTTAAGAATGAATGGATGGTTCGATTTTATCAATACTTAATCACTTGAGAGATTTCTCATAAGTTCTTTCGTAATTGATTCATGATCTCTGATATTACTTGGTATTTTTTAGCGATTGGGTTTATTTTTTTTGAGTTTCGTTTGTGCCATCATTATTTTCTATTTCCCAGCCATTTCGAAGCAGCCTAGTAAGGCAGATATAAACTTCGGGACCGGAGGTCGAGACCTTGCCACTGAAGCACAACTCAAAGATTTTTTGACACATTAGTACAATTTCAGTGAATTTTAATTGTTTTGAGGACATCATTTTTTGTGGACCAATTTTAGTGAAATTTTCATTTTCAGAGAAACGCGTGTAAGAATGTAATATACATTAGTTGAAATAAATATCCAGAATAAAATATTAAGGAGATCAGAATAAAAAACAAAGTCTGTTTTAGAATCTTATAAGTTGGCTTTAACTTTAGATCCTACTTTTCTTTTGAATTTTCTTCCAGAATCATTTTTTCAACCTGGTCGGATGCCTTAACGTACACAACTCTAACTCCCGAAATTATAGAAGCCCAGATTGCCTAATGATCATTTTGGCGATACAAGAACAATTATGACTGGGAAAGTTGATGGTATCGGAAAATCTATGAAATACATTTCAAAAGTCCCTTTTGACAAAGAAATCCAAACTACCCACGGGGTTTTCAATTGACCACTCAGAACTAATATTCATTTACACCATTTTTTTCTATTAATTTTTTGTTTTTTTAAATCTAGTTTTGCTTAAAACAAATCAATTTTGCATTTATTTGTTTTTATTTGTTTCAATTTAAATTTATTTAAAATAAAACAAATTTTGAATTTTATTTAGAGTTTAATTGAGATTTCTAATTTTAGAATCTTATTCCTAATTTTTTTTAAATCTAGAGTTTACTTACAACCAGTACCTGTTTCAAATTTAAATTTGCAAATCTTATAATAAACTTTTAATTGAGTTTCACCTGATATCCAAGCTTTATAATCATTTTTCCCTTTTAGTTTTTTGCTTATCTATTTTACTTAAAACTAATAGTTTAAATTATTGAGATTCATTTAGATTTAGTTACTTCCAAATGTAATTTTGAATTTTGATTCTTTATTCCCGGCTTCTAATTATTTTCCCCTGAATTTTTGTTTTTTAATCTGACTTTTAAGCTAATAACATTATCTATTTTATTCTATTTTATTTGCAGACCTTAAATTTAATGTTACTCACAAATAAAATAAATTTTGAATTTTAGTTAAGTTTCATTGATATTTCCTGGCTTTGTAATAATTTATTCCCTAAAATTCTAGAAACATTTTACTGTTTGATGTTAAAAAGGGATTTCTGCACAAATTAAACTTAATTTTTACAAAATTAATAACTATCAATATATTTGTGTTGTAATCAATAGTTTTCATTTTCTTCTGTGAAACACATTTGAAGTATCTTGGACTCTAATTTCATTCTGTTTAGTCCATTCATTTCTTCCTCGAAAATTTAAAGACAGAATTCCCCTTTTTTAAAAATCAGTCAGGTTATATATGTGGTGACTGAATAGAACAGGGGGGGGTTAAACGATCAACAGGCAATTAGGTGCAGAAACAGATCAGCTCAGAGCGTGGATGCAGGGTGGAATTTTGTAATTCTGAGGTGTTGCCAAGTTACTTTAATCCAAACAGATGTACTCTAACAGCCTGTAGTTTGCCACTCATGTGTTAAAAGCAAAACTGACTTTGCTTTGGTATACATGACCCTACCTTCACGTTTTTCGACTCATTCCAAATCAGTCATTTTCTTAGGGCTGCTTAAAGCACTCCTCGTATCCATTTTTTGGAAGGAAAAAGTTTCACAATTCATTTCTTCGACAGAAAAATTGTCAGCTTTATTAAAGCTAAAAAAGATAAGAAAAATGAACTTCACTATGACTAAACGGAAATTCGTTAAAATAATCATTCGAGAATTTTATGTAGAACCTTTTGGAAAAAAATGAGTATTTATTGTTTTTTTATTTCCTATTTCTAGTGTTAATGATTAAAAATTTCAAGATTTTTTTGTGACCTCAATATTTCCCCTCTTCTGTAGTGATTATGATATTTACTATGTGTCATAAAGACTCACAAAAAACCAGCACAATATATATAATTCCAATTATTTCTTCCGCAGAGAATAATGCGATCGTACAACGTCTGACACAATATATGTACCTCCATGTTTTTCACTCACTGCAGAGTGTGAATTAACCCACATTTATGTTTTCTTTCTTCAGGAATAATAAAATTTTCTTTGAAGTGTCTTTCCAGGAGCCCGTGCCTCCCAAAGATTGAAGACAACACAAATCTCCTCCCTGCTTTGAGACCTACCCGCACCAGGAAGGGGAAACAAAAAAGATTACATTGCATATCCAGGAAGGGCAGATCTCCTGCAAGCTGAAGTTTATGTGATGATACGGACATCACCTAACATGTCAATCAGACGGCAACTGAACGTGGACAAAACCAAAAAACGTGGCAGGCTGTACAGCGTGCTGGACTAAAATCTTCCAGAAAGATCACAACAAACAAGATACTCCCGCGTTGCCATCCCGCTGCCTATGACCTCTCACCAGATCAAGATACCACTTGAAGTAGCTATGTAACAGTATGCTTCAATGATACAGTAGTGATTCAAATTTATAGATCAGTTTCTAAGGTTGTTACTTAGTATGATCTGTTATCAAAATGCACCAGGTTTCAAATGTTTAAATATCAAAATTATTTATTTTGTTGCTCACTTCGACAAGTATTAATGCTGAACAGTATCTGAGTATACAGAACTAAAGTGGAACATATCCCAAACTTTTATATTTTTCTTTACGTAATGACGGTATAAATACAAGTGTTCGAGAAGATCTTTAGTTATCTAACATTAATAAAAAAAATAGAAGGTGAAATGAAATCCAGTTTGCTGCCAAAATAAGAAATCTAAAGTTTTTTTACAGTTGCATTCTTGTTATCTCTAAACCAGCCTAATACGCACGAAAGAATGTCCAGTTTGTACGATTTTCAAATGGTTTAACATTTCCTGGATTTAAGCTACTCTGTATACATAAGAGTGCCACATAGATGTCATAAATTGAAAGAGTACTTCATAGTATGATAACATAAATTGAAGTACTTCAGAGTAGCATACATATATCGTAAGGTGGCACTTCATAGTACAGCATAAAATGAAAGTGCCATGATACTACATATGAAATTCAGGGTGCTTCATAGTATGCATACATAAATTGAAGGTACTTCATAATACATACATCAATGAGGGCAATTACATAGCAATTGCTTCGACTACTATGTGTCAGTCACATAAGAGGACATAGTACATACATAAGAGAACTCAAGAACACTAAACAAGTGTCATAAGCATACATATAACAGGTCAAATATGAAGGTCTTCGCCATAATACATACATATAAATTCAAGGTACTTCATTAACTCTAAGTTCAAGCTCATAGAATACAAGAATAGGTAGCTTCATAGTACATACATAAATTGAAGAGTCCTTCATAATCATGAACAATTACAAGAGCACATACACATAATTGTTTATAGTACTACACTATTGAAGTGCTATAATCATCACTCTCAATTCAGGTGCTTCATAGTCATATAGGTAGGTGCTATACATCTTGAATCACTTGTGAGTTCTATTCGTAAATAGCATGTTGAATAAAGTTCCACCAATAATCGTCAAAAATGCACATATCGTTTTCTTATTACAACTTCAGATAATAGTGCTATCTACCTCAGACTATTAATACTAGAAGCTTATTAGATTTCGTCTTCGTTTTTTGCCGATAATGCATCATGTTTCATCTTTTCGTATTTTTTTGTTATTAATTTTTAGAGGTTATAAGTTCTTTCTTGACACACCCTGTACTACTGAGGGCTATTCATATTTGCTGCATAGTATTAGGCAATTTCGGTAAGTTGTCCATTATATCATATTATATTAAATTATATTAATGTGTTATTTTATTGCGTTCCTTTTCTTCTAAATATGAATTTTTAGTAGAGGCGTTTCAAACGTCTTAATGATGAATATAGTCATCAAAAATACAGAAAAGATAAGTTCAAAGTAATTATTTTGTGTTATTGCCGAAATTGAGAAAAGTTTTATTCAAATTACAAGGATTTGAAATCATTTCCTTGCTTTAAATATTTTAGCATGGAATAAATAAAAAACTTTCAGACAAAAATATTTTTACTTACAGGGTGTAAAAGTCACCCTTATTCCACTGCAGCATGTTAGGGCTTAACTGGATTTTCGAAGGAATTTAAATTTAAAAATGTCTGACTAAATGTAGACAAACATCGCATTTTGCTAACAGTACTTCACTCAAGTGGATGAGAAAATGAATTTATATTATGTTAAAATATTTGTGTAATTTTTCCCCATTTTGATCGTTAATATTAGTTAGTCACTTCTGCTTAGTATCAGGACAACAATTGATTTAAACTTGCGATGTGTATGCGTGCGCACATGCATGCCTTTTCAGGTCAGACAGAATTACTGTTTGAGAACTACATTTGTCAACAATTTTGTAATTTGTAAAAGTTTTCAAAATTTTTATACCTTAGGAGTTTTCTTTAAAAAGTGTTTAAGTCAAAGACTCTCCAATTTATTTCAGAATCATTTGTGTATTTACACGAGGGAAAAAGGACAGTAGTATCACGCTGAGAAGTAGACAACGGACAGTTTCAGTTTAAAAGCGACCATTCCATCTCTTCCAAAATGAATTTTTTTGGAACACAGGAGTAAAAGCAATCATGATGTTTAAAACATGGTGGAATGGCTATATCAGTACGGTAGCTGGAATTCCAAGAACTCAAAATCCAACACTTCAATTTGGGACCTCGATTAGAGGGTAGCGTACATAGAGAAGATCCCTTTACATTGAGACCTCACGTCGAGGGTAGAAAGAAACTCAGAAATCCATGCGTAGGATGAGGAGGTGTGGGTAGGGTGGTGAAATTTGCGACTTTAAAGTGACTTGTCTCAAAGCAAACTTTGGAGCTTCAATGAATGACGTGCCTCATTTTCAACTGAATGGATGAAAGAAAAAACTCATTCATTTTCTTGGACAAATGGAATGGAGTACAGATGATCTGCTCAGATTTGATGGCATGTGCAGTCACTTGCTTTGCTTGTACTTTTGTGACGTCGTATAATTAACTCCTTGTGTCTAATAACTCATCACAGTAGTCTGTGGTATATTCGGTTGCAGGTTTGGACTTTCAAAATAAAAACCAGTAAGTCGTATTTTCCCAAATCAAGATGCTGGCTAGGGGCTGAAACCAGTGAGAGTTTACTTATAAAATCCCACAAAGTTTAGAAGTAACTGTAATAGGTTGAAATAATATCTTGTCAAAATAATTCTCCATTACTGATACTCAGTTTTCTGTCAGTTTTGAAAGTGATCACTACGAACAGCATTTCACTGGAAATGAGTGGTAGTCGAAAAGATATATTATTATCAAAAGTAACCAAAGTAAATATTTTTGCTGGATTTAGTTTCCTTTATACAATGTAATTGATTCATATTTATTGTAGAGCATACGACCCTCTCGCTCTTTTGCGCATGTAGCCAGTCGGAATGTTACTTTTCCAAAATAGGGAAAGTGAAGAGTGGAAGGGAAATGTTTGCATTTTACTAGCGTGATCAACGAACTCCGGCAACTGAGATACTGACTTATTCCTGCGACACCTTCGTGCGTTTGCTAGTCTCAGGTCGTGAGTTACAGTACCTATCCATAAGTTGAAAATTGCTTGTTTGATTACACATATAGATTGTTTTATTTGTGGTCATTAGCCTTTAAATTTTACATGTTTCAAGTAAAATACTAATGTTATAGTTGTTTCTTTAAAATATCCTCGGATAATTTATTTAATGTATTACAGCTGCTTTAATTTTTTCCATTTTTCTAAACAAAAAATGCTTTGAATTATTTCTTTTTGATGGAACATCATATTTCTTTATCGACCAAAAATAACATTTATGAGAAACAGTCCCTAAAATTGATAAAATAACATTTTGAAAATTCTATAGGAAGTCCCGTTCTGGGTTCAAGACAACAGTAATTTATATTTTATGAAAAAAATTCCAACTAATCCTTAAAATCACGAGACCTTGCGACTCTCGATAGAAAGGTAGACTTATCTTTTTCTTTGTACTAGTTTTAATACAGGTCTTCTCTCTTTTTGTGGGCTTGATGATGGACATTCGTGGACTTGGGATCTTCATGTACGAAATTGATGTATATCCTTCGGTTTTTTGCTATTTATTTATCGAGAGTAAAAAAGAAATATCAGTTTTGGAAGGAAAGAAAAATGTTGGATAAAAATTAGTTAGACCTATTATATGTGCTATTTTATTTTTTGAGTATTTTTTCAGTAACCTTGACTACATTTCATTAGAGCAGTTGATAGGATGTACAAGAGTCGTAAAGACATTATTTTTATAAGAAATTCTTTTTGTTATAAAAAATCAATATTGATAAATATGACTCATAGTCGTAAATAAAGTAGAAACTACCCTATTAATCATGTTTGAGTTACCAAATAGGTCATACGATGACCGGTGGTGAGTTTCTTTTCTAGACAGATGAATTTGATTACACTCTTTTTATAAAGAAATATTTTTTAACGTTATTGAAAACTCTTAACTATTTTATTCTTCATTGCAGATCTAGTATTTATGAGTATCACATCAAATTATTATAATTAATATACTGATGCAAATATCATGACTAAAGGAGAATAGGCCAATTTCTTGCTTTATTTGTGCTACTGTATTCAATTTTGAGAATTGCTTTTTTGCATTAGATAAAATAAACAATTGAAAATAGAGCTTTGAGACATATTTACTTGTAATTTTATCTGGCTTTAAGTTTCACACTAACCCAGATATAATTTCAGTTTTTAGCTAAAGTACTTTAGATAAATTTGTATCCTTCATGATATCATCCCTACTTATATAAAAGCAAATTTTTTCCTTGAAAAAAACCGACACTCTAAATGCAAAGCAAAATATTAGAAGAAAAACGCAGGGATGCAATTCTTTTTATTATTTAATTTAAATTTATACTTTCACGGAGGTATACAAATGTAACTTTGGTTCAATTAACAGCAGTAGTTATAAGACTAAAATAATAATAATAACATAACGAATCTACAGTAATTGTTATTATAATTTTGTATAAAATTATGTCATATTTGCTGCATGCTCATTTGTAAGCTCATGAAGTAACTGATATCCGCACTATTGAGATTCTGTTTTGTGTGTTTCTGCAATGGCTGTTTTTTTATCATATTTGTTTGTTTTTTTTTCGATGCATTCTTGGGAACTTTCTGTTGTATACAGATGCACTACCTGCGACTTATCTACTAGAAACGGATTGCACTACTATCTGTATCTTCAGCAAATTCTCTTTCTCTAACCTTGTGCTTATTTCTGGAACAAATCATTTTTTGTTTTGCATTCATATTTGTCAATTTTTTTGTCTTTTCATTTCATTTCATATGTATTCAATAGTTTTCTTCATCGAAGGATTACCTTACCCATTGCAACTTCTAATTCAATCTTGTATTTCATGCTAGTGCATATTTTATCTATTCTAGCATCATATGTAATATATAAGTTTTTTTTCCCCTTATTTGACATCATATAAGCGCTGTGTCCTTTCATCTGTATTTATTTCACGATTTGTGAGTATGCTGCAAATAGTTACACTATCCGCGATGGGTGGAAATCGTCGAAACATATTGGGATTGTAAAGTTGAGTATAAGCTTCCAGAATAAATACATTCTAATTATGAGAAACCGAGGGTCAGGAAACAGCTGTGGGAAGAAACACATGTATTAAGAATGTTAGATTTCATATATTACAAACCAATATAAATGTCAAATTCTACAAATCAAATCAAATAGTATAAAATAGTTACAAATCAATAGTACAAAATAATGCAAAACAATTTACAAATAAGTAATACCGTTAGTACAAATAGTACAAATCAATATAAATAGATACAAAATAATACAAATCAATATAAATAGTTACAAAATAGTACAAATCCATATAAATACCCAAAATAGTACAAATCAATATAAAGTGTTACAAAAGGAGTTACTTCGATCTTCTGGCTATCCTAACATCTAACAAACTCGTCTGATGACTCGAGATTTTTTGTCACGTAAAATTTTCTCATTGCAAGTAATAATTTTTAATTCCTTGCCTTACAACTACAATACTTTCTTCTGTGAGTCTATTCTCCATAATTTGTAACCCTATTTTCAAACAAGCCGAAGCCTTAGTCAAGCCTGCGACTGTCATACGATTTTTTCATGGTGGTGGGGATTGAGTTGAGGTGTGGCTTCATAGAAGCGACTTGTCGATAGCTTTGAAATGTCAGCTCTGAGCTTTTTTATGACAATGAGTCTAGCAGTTGTTGTCAAATCTAACTGCTTCGCAATACGCTTCTATTACATGAGCATTCAGTCAGTCTCTTGTGTCGTTTCTGACTCATTTAAAAGAGAATGGATAAATCATATTTTTATTTCTGATTTTGTTTGTATCTTATTCTAAAATGCAAGGATGTTCGAATCTAGAGGAATAAAACTTGCGTAATTCGAGGTACGGGTATTACTACGTTCTGTGCAATCTTGTACTACGCAGAAATTGCATTATTTTTCTTTATCTTTTCTTATATTTCACTGTCTTAGTATTCATTTGCTTTGTATTTCTTTTCTTGTCCTTTCATTCCTATATCATGTAATTTTCTTCTTTTTTTTTAAAAAAGTCCGCCTACATCTACACTAAGCCGGATAGGAGCACGGAGATGTTACGTTGTTATTTTTAACTATGTCTATCAGCATTCTGCTTTATTTCTTTCATTTTTAAACGTATTAAAATATCAAATGATTCTAAATTTTGCCTTTTTAAGTCTTAAAACAAAATGTATGAGTTCCTTTGTCCTTCCGTATAATTATTTATTCTTTTTTTTCATTAGCAATTACTCCAGCCATCATGCATCTATTAACCCCTTGAACTGCAATGAATTTAAAACTCTAATTAGAGAAACAACTTATTTTGGAAATTTATTCCTCTTTCCAGCCATACAAAAACGACAAGGATACCTGAGATACTTAAGTGTGTCCAAGAAATATTTTTGTCTTTTAAATAAATTGTTACTTTAACTTAAATATGTCTTTAAATATCAAAATTGTGCAATTCGATGCACGAGTGTGACTCGTCATTTCAGTACAAGGGTTAATACAATAATATTTGAGGACGGGTCGGTTAGAATTTACCATATGTTAATTCTGCGGATCATAATGAGTTACTCGTAGGACAGTTGTAACATCTCATACCTCCCCCAAAAAATTCTTTGTTATAGCGTTTACTTGCCCCCAAATTCTTCATTTATAGCATTTGTTCTGCCCCAAAATTCTTCTGTTATAGCATTTTGCTTCTTGCAAAATTCTTCTGTTATAGCATTTGCTTCTTGCCCCCCCAAAACCTCTTCTATTATAGCATTTTCTTTTGCCCCCGCCCAAAAAAATTCTTCTGTTATAGCTTTGGATTATTGCCCTCCCCAAATTCTTCTGTTATAGCATTTGCCTTCTTAAAAAAAAAATTCTTCTGTTATAGCATTGGCTTCTTGCTCCCAAAATTCTTCTGTTATGCATTGCTTCTTTGTCCCAAAAATTCTTCTGTTATAGCATTTGCTTCTTGCCCAAAAAATTCCTCTGTTATAGCATTTAGCTTCTTGCCAAAAAAATTCTTCTGTTATAGAATTTGCTTCCCCAAAAAAAATCTTCTGTTATAGCATTGCTTTTTTGCCCCCACCAAAAG
>BGPR01000564.1:55287-78622 GCA_013235015.1 Araneus ventricosus | reverse complement strand
GCTTTGTAACACATGAGTGGCAACTACACGCGTGGCTGTTAGAGTACATTGTTTGGACTAAAGTAAACTTGGCAACACCTCAGAATTAACAAAATTCCACCCCATCCACGCTCTGAGCTGATCTGTTTTTTTTTTAATTGTCCCTTTTTTCTGTTACCCCCCCCCCCCCCTGTTCTATTCAGTCACCACATATATAAATCGACTGATTTTAAAAGGGGAATTCTGACATTTTTAAAAATTTTACGAGGGGGGAGAAAATGAATGGGCTGTAAACAGCATCGAAATCAGAGTCCAAGATACTTCAAATGTGTTTCACAGAAGAAAATGAAACTATTGATGACAACCAAATATATTGCAATTACTAATTTTTGTAAAAATTCAAAGTTAAATTTTGCAGAAATCCCTTTTTAACATCAAACAGTATAATTGTTTCAGAATTTTAGGGAATAAATTATTACAAAGCCAGGAATATCAATGAAATTTAACTAAAATTCAAAATTTATTTATTTGCGAGTAAATTTAAATTTAAGGTCTCGAAATAAAATAGAATTTAAAAGTTAATCGTTTTTAAGTAAAAGTCAGATTTAAACACAACAAAAAATTCAGGGGGAAAATAATTAGAAGCCGGGAATAATAAAGAAATTCAAAATTAATTTTTTTGCAAGTAAACTTAAATTTAAATGAATTCAAATAAATTTTAAAACTATTCGTTTTTAAGTAAAATTCAGATTTAAAGCAAAAAAAATCAGGGAAAATGATTAAAAAGCCTGGGATATCAGTGAAACTCAAAATTAAAAGTTTATTTATTTCCAAATAAATTTAAATTTGAAAAGGTACTGGTTTTTAAGTAAAATTCAGATTTAAAAAAAAATTCAGGGAATAACGATTATAAAATTAGAAATCTCAATTAAACCTAAATAAAATTCAAAATTTGTTTATTTTTCGATAAATTTAAATTGAAACTGAAATAAAACAAAAAATGCAAAATTGATTTGTTTTTAAGCAAAATTCAGATTTAAAACAAAAATTAATAAGAAAAATATGGTGTAAATGAATATTAGTTCTCTGGAGGGTCAATTGAAAACCCTCGTGGGTAGTTTTGGATCTCTTGTCAAAAGGGATGGTGTTCTTTTGGAAGGTATTTCATAGATTTTCCGATACCATCAACTTTCCTAGTCAGAATTGTTCTTGTGGTCGTCAAATGATCATTAGGCAATCTTAAATATATTTCTATAATTTCCCTAAAACAAAATAAAATGCAAAATTAATTTGCTTTTAAGCAAAATTCAGATTTAAAACAAAAATTAATACGAAAAATATGGTGTAAATGAATATTAGTTCTCTGGAGGGTCAATTGAAAACCCTCGTGGGTAGTTTTGGATTTCTTGTCAAAAGGGATGGTGTTTTTTTGGAATGTATTTCATAGATTTTCCGATACCATCAACTTTCCTAGTCAGAATTGTTCTTGTGGTCGTCAAATGATCATTAGGCAATCTTAAATATATTTCTATAATTTCTCGGGAGTTAGAGCTGGTGTACGTTAAGGTATCCGACTAGGTTGAAAAAGCGATTTCCGAAGAAAAATTCAAAAAAAATTTAGGATCTAAATATAAAGCCACAACTTATAAGATTCTAAAACAGACTTTGTTTTTATTCTTATTCCTTGAATATCTTATTCTTGGATATTTGTTTCAACTAATGTGTTATTATATTCTTTAAATGCGTTTTCTGAAAAATGAAAATTTCACTAAAATTGGTCCACAAAAAATGTGATGTCCCCAAAACAATGAATTAAAATTCACTGAAATTTGGTACAAATGTGTCAAAAATATTTGAAGGTGTAATAGACCGCAGATTTTATGATAGTTTTAGTTAGTCATGTTTTGCAGTCGTTTTCACTTCGAAACATAGGATAATTTTGGCGAAAAATCAATGACGCCAATCTTGAATGTTCTTAAAATATTTATTTATTAAAATAAATTTTATTTTGTGGCCTATTACATTCTAGATAGTTTGAGAATTACTCATACGAAATTAAAATTAAATATGTCCCATATTCTTGCAAAAATGCAGTTTTTCTTAACATTGAAGTTTTCATTAAAATTCTCGAGAAAAAAAATCATTATTTTCAGAAATTACTGATGATGCACGAATTTTTATTTCTAATTGTGACTGTTTAAGCCTATCTTTGGTATTTATCTCTGTAAGTCTTTATTGTGCAAGCTTTTTAAAAATTTTTTCTCTGAACGGGTACCTTAAATGACGAAACGGATTGATTAATTTTCTGAAATTTCGAAAGTTGGTTTTTATTCTTTTGCCATGTTTCTCCATAGAAGTCATCGGTCAAGCATATTTTCTTTTTGTAACAGGTATACTGGTCATCTAGCGATGACCATCAAAACTGATGTTAAAAGGAGTCTTCTGCGCAGAAGTCCCTTTCTAACATCATACGGAAACTTAGATGCTTTACTACAACATAACTGTGAATGGCAGAATTTCAGGTTTTACACCAAACAATGTAACTACCTTCATCGAATAGAAAACGCAGAAAAAAGTAATTTTGGGCGAATCGGAAGAAGTCCCCTTTTAAAATCTAACGGTTCATATGATAAGAAGATTGATTTATAATGAAGGAAAACAAGAATATTAGCTCATCGGGTGGTCAATGAGACTACATATTTTATTTTCCAATTATTAGAAAACAAAAGAAAGCATTCTTCGAGAAATTCGTTTTAATTAAGAGTATGTTAGAGTTTTCTCCCAGCAGGTAATGTAAAGGTTAAACAGCAACGGTAAAAGCGGTATTGAAACATTAATATGTGTGTTTCGAAAAATGTATTTACATATTCAATTTATTTAAAAAATTTAAATATGAAGAAAAAATAATATATCAACAATCATGTTTCAAGAGTGGCTGGGTTAGAATAACGTCCCGTTTTGAAGCAACACGAGGGCTATTTAGGGACGGACCTCGTAATTTTGAACCGCTGTCAGATGACGACGACGACACTGAGCTGGCACCCCCTCTCCAAACTTTCGCGCCACACCAACGGGAGGACGTTTGGCCACTACGTATGATTTAGCGTGCAACAGGCCCCATACACGGCGGATCTTCAGTTTAATCGGCTTTCGAACCTGCGACCCTCCTGTCCCGAGGTCGAGACCTTACCACTAGGCCACCGCAGCCGACTGGCTGGGAAATAGAAATAATGATGGCAACAAACGAAACTCAAGAAATACACCCAATCAAGCATAAAAAAATACTAAGTAATATCAGAGATAATGTGTTTTAATCAATTACGAAAGAACTTTGCAGAAAAATCACTGGGTAATTAAGGCTGAAAAAAATCGGACCATCCATTCCATTCATTCTTAAAGCACATCAATGCCTTTATACATCAATCAATCAGAAACACAGAAATTTCTGACTTGGAAAAGCATTTTCCTGCTTCAATAACCAACATCTATACTATTCAGATTGACGACACGGGATTAATTAATCCCTTTTTTAAAAAATCTCCATCGTAAAGTTTATATTTTATAGTGCAGATATTAAAACTTGGTACACTGGTACTGGTAGAACTTTACGAAAAACCAATGTTTGAAAGCTTCTACTTTTGACACTTGATCAAGCTATGGGTGGATTGGACGTCGAATTTCGACTTCGTTTTTGGAGGATAGCAAGTTCGAAACATGATTCAAAAGAATCATGTTAAAAAAACTGCCGTAGTGAACCAAATGTTCTCATATCAGTGTGGCGGCGAAGTTTGAAGAGTGGTGTGCCGTGTCAGATGTCGTCCTCATCTGCAGACCACGGTTCTAAATTGCGAGGTTCTTCCTAAAATGAACATCACGTAGCTTGGAAAAGGTCGTTAATCGATCTAAACTTAAACTAATTTAGCTACTGCATGGATAAGCGCAGCGGCGTTTCTTGCGAAATTCTATGCATCAGTGTCAGGGTTAAGGCCCTTACAGATATTTAAAAGAATAAGCAGCACAAAATATTTGATTAATTAATATATACAGTCGGGCCTCTATTTTGCGAATTTCTCTATTTTGCGAACTTTTTCTTGGAACCAAGAACATTTTGCAAATTTCTTCGTAAAATAACCTCCAAATAGCGAAGTGCATTCTCTATTTAACGAACTTTTTCTTGTGATCCAATACTTTTTTTTCTCCCTATTTCTCAAAATATTTCTGAACATTTCAAACTTATTCTTTCTTTTAACACATTTTATGGTGATCAATGACCTTGAAGCTGGAAAATGTCAAAGAGAAAGTGCTTGAGTATCAAAGAAAAAAATTTAATTCTTCGTGAGGTGGATATAGGCGTGATGAAAAAGGATTTTGCCTTAAAATTTGGTATTCCTCCAAACAGCTTATCAACCATAATAAAAAATCGTGATAAGATGCAAAATTACGATTCATCGAATTCTTGTTCAAAACGTTTAAAAGCGTGTGTCTATGAAGATGTGGATGAGGCAATTTTGAAGTGGACAGTGTGAAAAATAAAAACAATACAGCAATGAATTGCGATGAAGACGAAGATGGAAATGAGCATGATGCAGAAATCAACAAGCCTTCGTATGATGAAATGCTAAAATTCATTAATTTTAATATTAATTTTTTTTTTAAAATTGAAAATACAGTGTATTCCAGGATAATGTTTTGTTTTATTCATGTTTTCCTTGCAGATTTCTTTTGATGGGTAAAATACATAAAACAGATATTAATTTACAAAAATTATTTTTTAATAATATTTAGTGTTTATGAATTTAAAATCTGTTTTGTGTGGTTTAAAGTATTTTAAAAAGTGAATCTCTATTTAACGAATTTTCCACATAACGAACTTTTTTTCGGGACTTAGCGACTTCGTTAAATAGAGGTCCGACTGTACTTCCAAACCATGTTTAAACAGATTTTACCTAAATTTTAACCTTTCTCTTACGGACGGTACAGATGCTCTACCAAGTGTATTACTACCCTTTATTCACGGCTGATGCAACTGCAGAACCAATAAGTTATAAGGATTTCACTACCCCCTCCCCCAACTAAATTTATCTGTTTCTGCTCTAATCACCTGGCTGATCATTTCACGTCCCTATTTCATTCAGTCAACCCCTAAGTGATGGGTAATGAAGGAAACAAATATATTAACCCCACGGGCGGTCGAAGGAATCCACACATACTTGATGGAGGGAAGCGATCGTTATGTATTTATCATATTTTTCTGTAAATTTGTTCTTTACACATTCACGACCAAACACGTTGTTCCATTCCCTTCGAATTTGGCACGAATGTTCCTTGAAGTCATCAAAAACTATGTATGTTCAGGGATTTTTATTTTTTATTCCGATTCGAGATGGTGGGCATTTTAATGGTTCCATTTCATGTAATGCTCAGCTTCTTTTCAAAATTTCTAGCCAAACGGAAGATTCATGCTGCCTCAAAAAATACCAATAATATTCATGCAATTGTGTTAATACTGATAAAGCAGACATTTAATCGTAATTTTGTGAGTACTGATAAAAGCAGATACTTGTTTAAATAATTCGAATACGAAAAAAATCTCTAAACCGTTAGAAGATGTGATGAAAAGGGGTTACTTATATCGTATATATTGTATACATATGCGTATGGTGTATATATTTATATCGTGTTCTTTTACAAATATAATGCATTTTTTATTTATGTAATCTGTATTTATTAGCTTCATATTAAACAAAGATTATATAAATAGAAATTGCATTTAAATTTATAAAAGAACGATATGAAAATGTAATACAATGTACAATATAATGCCTTCCAGCATATGCGAGCCTGCTGGAAGGTTAAACCCGTGGACGCGGGTTTACTGCTCACAGAACTACTAGTTTTACAAATACTTCAAAAAAAAGTAATATAAATTTTTTTAAAGTCAATTCCTACTTAGGTCAGCGATCTACACGCTTCGTCACTGACGGTATTTATTCCTAAATTTATATCCTGCTAAATATCTTATATAAGAGAATTTTTTTTCCTCCCATATAAAACTAAAATGAATTAATTAAATTTAATTAATGAATTAATATTTGAAAAAACTGTATTAACATCAAGTGTCATCCACTACAAGTTTTAAAAAATGTATTTGAACTTGAGTGGATGACTAAAAAGTGTTTTATTAACGATTGAAAATTTGAGCAAGATATATAAATATATATAGGGCGAGTGTGAACTAATAGTAGGAATTGAAAAAGGAAAAACAATTTTCGCCGAAATCCTCGCTGTAAGAGGTTGTTGGAATTTTCTCCTAACCCGTAATACAAAGACAAACAGCAATGACAAAAAATAGGGGTTAAATTATTAATGTGGGCAGTAGGAATTATATTAGTACAGTTTAACTATTAAAAAATTTAATTAAAAAAGAAACGAAATACCAAAAGTTAGTAATCCTAAATCAAAACAAAGACTGATCAAAATACTTGGCTTATATACCAAACCGTTGTTCAATTACAGCAGGTTACACAGCAACATAACTTAAGTGCTCCAACTCCCCTGCTGCGACTAAGCCAAGTGCTGATATACGAAACACAATATTGCACTCACCTACTGCGACACTGCACACAAGTTAAAGCTCTTATCTAGCAACGCAATATGTATTATTAACAGTTAAACTCACGGAAGTGCCAGCGAATTTCAATACAAAAGTTAAGGAATTTCAGCCTCGAAATCGATATTTCGAGAAGCGAATTTAATAACGCCATTTTTGTAACGCTTTGCTTAAGTCTGTAATAACACGCTATTTGTTTTCCTTTCCATGATTGGATTACAGAATGATATCTAATATCAGTTAATATCCAAACGTAAGTGCTGTTTTCGTAGATAAGGTAATAAAATGCGAATTTATGGCTGCTTGTACACCGACACTCAGCGTTAATAAAGCCATTTTTATGGAGAAAGATAGTATTATTGCGTTACGCCGAGTTCTATAATGCATTCATTCCTCTGGATCTTTACGAATAAAAAGAAGGGCCAAGTAATGTTGCGCATTAAAATAAAAGTTACAGTTTTGAAGGGGGATAAAAGCAATTTTATTTGCGTTTCGCGATGGCCAAACCACAGAGAAAAAAGCGCTGTTATTGTAAAATCGTAATTGGCAATTTATTGAATTTGAAGGGAGACATCAATTTTGATCAAAAGAAAATGTACAATGAAAAATGTTTATGGTAATATCGATGCTGAAAGATGATTTGTTTCTAAGAAGCAAGCGTGGAAATCTATTTAGTTTTGGATTCATGAAACATTAAGAGTAAGATCTAAGGTAAAAATAAATATTTCTGTTGTATACTTAATTGCCGTAGCTGGTTTATCAGACAAACCAACGATTTCATTTCACTTCGCATTTAAAAACAGAATACATCACCTTTTAAAAATTTGTATCGCATCAAATGTCTAAATAAGTATTCTAAATAAATAAAAGGCTTTTGAAAAATTAGTAATTTAAAGAAAATCGAAATATACAGAATTGTGATAAATAAATGCCAAATTTAAAATCTTACTGATAAAACAATATCTAACATTAAAAAGTTGCAATCAGTTTCAATCCTTGTCAAATAAAATATAGGGAAATTAAAAAATATAATAACATAAAAGCGGAACACGAAAAATTATTAAATGGAAATAATTAAGTAATAAATAGTTAAATTATGATTAATCTCAATAAGAAAAATTAGGGTAATCGTTAAGTTAATAAATGTCAGAAAACATTTAATTTTATGATAAAATAAACAGAAGCACAATGATAAGTTACATTAATAGATTAAAACTGTTTACAACATGGACTTTTTTAACGAAAATTTAAAAATAACTGATATAAACACAATTTTAATTAATGCCATTACTTTTAATTAGTTACAATTAAATTTCGGACATATAAATATAAAAAGATGAATTTTTTTAATGTTGAAGATATTTTCACTATTAATGCGTGAAAAATTAACAAACAGAAATTGATTAAATTAGCATTTTAAATATATTTTTTGATACAAGACTTAAAATTAAATTTGGAAAAAAAAATCTATTTTTCTTTCTCATTTTCAGCAGAACTAATAACTTATAAAAATAAATAATTAAATAGATAATGAATGAAATGATTTAATATTTATAATAGTACTATCTAATAATATAGAGAAAGCATTATCAAGCAAAAATTGCCCGTAATTCACGATTAATAAATCTCAAGGAAAGAAATGTTTTAATATTCTCAGGTACCATAAAAAAAAGACTTACTACACAAATAAATCTGCCTAGGTACTTAACTCGTAAAAAACATTGCTAACCTGATCAATTTCTTAAAGAACCGTAAGCACTCCTGATGATTCTGTATGCTCTGCAGACCCTACGAAATCCTAAATACACTTTCCTCACCGAAGATCCTTTTAAAGTATAGCATGCAAAACCATCAATCACCCCCTAAAAATTTCCTAAAAGTGGGACTACTTTCTTACGCAGGAGAATGAATAATTTGCATGTTTTAATGGGGCGCAAAGTTGTGCTTCGTCGATGGGAGTTCTCAGAGTCATTTATCAAACAACTGTTGTTATTCCGCCCTCTAATCCACCCCCTCGTCGACCCCCCTCCCCAGGATCCATCTTCGGAAACTCTTCCCTGCGTTGTATGAATAAGCAATAGCGGGTCCTCAATGACATAATGATAATGATGATAGTTTGGTGAGCCTTCTGGAGAAAGATGGGATCCCCTTTTTTTTCTGCCTGCCCCCTCCACTTAAATTGGATCATGCCCGGGTTTTATGCATGGTAAATGAGTAGCGGTTGACTCCGATAAAGTTAATTTGCAAGTATCAAAGTGGTGTAATAGGATCCTCTTCGGAAATGGGCTTAAATAATAACGTACTTGCGCGAATGGTCTTGCCGGTTTCTGGGCGGATTAAATATTTGGTACCGAAAATCTGGAAGGGAATATATTTTGGTTCCAATTTCACATTTCTTCGTTTCCATCCTTAAAGTGAACGTATTTTTTTTCAAAACAACGTTTCCAAAAAAAATAAGTAGCATACAAAATGATGTTTTATTGAGAAATGAATTTTATATGTGAGGAAAATCTTTTTCAATTAACATTTTCCTTATAGGTGACAAAAAAGTAGTACCAGCAGATTTTTTTTACCTGTGCTCAACTAACTGGTATTTGCGTTGTACTACTAAGACGTTAGGAATTCACAACTCTGACGGCCATTATCTTGTGAGAATCTAATCACCCTGTAGATAATGTAGACCATTAATCAAACTTTCATAATTCAAATTAATTAATAAAAAATAAAAATTTTGTCAGTTATTTGAAATTGAAATGCCAACTATAATTTCCCAGAAATTGATCAACTAACGGAATTTCAAACGTTGCTAAACTTATCAGTTCATATTTGCCTCCATTCTCTTTCGTCAGCTTTTCTCAACTCGTCGATTGTAGCTGGTCGTGAATTACAAAGGCGTCCTCACGAAAAGAAATCCATCAATATGTATAAAACAAAGTCAATGCTCACTTTTTTCGCCTTAATCATGAGGCCATAAGAATTGCATCAAGATAGGTCTGGGTTTAATTCACAACTTACACTGGTTGATGCTCTCAAGGCGATGGTAATAAATGTATATACATGGTATTAAATAATAGTAAATGTAAAATTGTGTATCTCAAATATGTACTACAGTGAAACCTCATCGAACGGCCACCCCTCTTAACTGCCAATTTTTCGTGGCACGGATTTTTCGGCCCATAGACCTAATGTTAAAATAACCCCTAGCAACGGCCACCCAACCCCTCTGAACGGCCGCCGGGTGGGTTCGCCCATCCCATTTAACAAACGCATCGGTTAGAGATTTACTTTTTAAACTGAAAAGCGAACTTGAAAAAATGTTTTTTTCCCGAGAAGGGTAAAAACTTAACAGTCATAAATTGTAACCTTTTTTTCAAAAAATATAAAAAATTATCTAAAGAGAAAATAGTACTTTATTTAATAAGTCTCAAACTTCATTTTAAATAAGAAATATGTATCGTACTTTTTTATATTATGTATTATAGCAATTATCTTGTAATTGTAAAGAAAACCCTTTCAGAGCGGCCACCCCCTCTGAGCGGCCAATTATTCTCGGAAAGGAGGGGTGGCCGCTCAGAGAGGTTTCATTGTATTTTTTTAAAGAAAATTAAATCCTGCATACACATTTTAGGGCACCTTATGTTTTTGAATGGCAATGAAGTTCAAAATAGGGATAAATGTTACTGACCTCTTACGGTAAACTTCACTTCGGGTGCTGTTAGCGTGGGCTCCGTCAGTGCAATTTGTGTCACCTGACACTGCCACATGCCATCATCCTCCTCTATTTTAGCATTACGAATACGAATGCTACAATCACCATCCGGAGGTTCTCTGGAGAACTCGTACTTGGTATCGATCTTGCCCATCACTTTGCCATCCTTCAACCAGGCACATTCTCCCTGCCGATTGTGCACTTTGCACGTTAGGACAGCGGTGTCGCCAGGATTCACCTCCACGCTGCTGGGCTTGATTTCGAATTGCTGGGCTGCATAGATACCTGTGAAGATAAAAGAGAAAGCAAATTAGAAATGCCTTTAAATGCAGGCTGCATATCCGCATTCAGTCACATTATACAAGGTGTCCACACTTATCGTGAACAATAGCTAATTTCTAAACCGTTAGGGATAGACATATAGTTCCAATTGGAAAAATGCCTTAAATGAAGGGAAGAATCATAATACATGTGTTTTGAGTGAATAAATATATTCCTGAAAAAGATACGAATTCTAACTTTTTATACGGTCCCCCGGTCCTATCAGTCATATTTCGTAAAATGTTTTTGACACTATAATATTTTAAACAAAAAACGTACCACTCTTCTCCGACTAAAACTGACCGAGTTATGGAGCTTTGAATATCGCTGACTTACACCATTTCAATAGCTATATTGAAGACGTCCACCAATCAATAGCAGAGCACTTGCTCGACGAGGCCGCTGATTGGTTAAAAATCATGAAATTCGAAGCTCCAGAATTCGCTCAGTTTTAGTCGCAGAAGACTGGGACTTTTTTTGTTTAAAATGTTAGAATGTTGAGAATATTTTACTAAATATGACTGGTAGGACAGGGGGACCGTATGAAAAGTTAGAATTCGCATTTTTTTCAGAAATATATTTAGTGACTCAAAAAACATATTATAATTTTTCCCTTGATTTAAAGCATTTTTCCAACTGGAACTATATGTCTATCCCTAACGGTATACAAATTAGCTATTGCTCACGAGAAGTGTGGACACCATGTATAACTAGAAGATTTGTGCTCGTCTAAGACGGGCTTTCAGCTTGCCAACAATATCTCAGATCTGATTGTCACAGATTTACTAACGAACGTTGTAGTAGAAAATCTCATGCACATTTGCAGAGTGTTTAAAAAACAAAACAAACAAAGCATGGAAGACAAAAATGATGAATCAATTCACACTAACTTCCGTTTTGCAAAATATATCAAAATTGATGACTAAAATCGGATTGAAACAAACAGTGATTCGCAATAGAATGCACCAGAAATTCAAATTTTAAGAAAGAACCCCTTTTAACAAAAACCAAGTTATTCTGAATTCATAACTTGAAAAAATAACTTTACTTTTAACAATTACTTTCGTTTTGTCTAATTAAAATAATGCAAAATTAAATTCAAATCTTTAGAAAGAACTATTTTTAATAGCTTAAAAAACAGAACTCATTTACCAATACTCAAATCAGAACTTTAAAAGCAATTAGTAGAAGACTTCAAACATAAAACATAGTGATTCGCAAGATACTCATCATACTATACTCATCATAAAGATAAACGGATAACGGAATTTTTTTACCGCGCGTGGGTGAAGCAGCATAAATAATAAAAAGAACGGAAACTTAAATCATCAAAGATTGAAAACAATGTGCACTAATTTATAGGCATAAACAGATCGTTTTAGACTGTTTGGCATGTAGCCAAACCAAACCGTGTTACTTCAATCTCTGGGTTCTTATACATAAATTAATTTTCTTGGGGATGGAGAAGTTCCAAAAGTTTTACATCTAATCCATGAAAGGACTTACTGCTGTACAATTGTTTAATATTAATAAGCAAATTAATGAAAAAATCTTAAATTAGAATTTTGCAGCAAAATCTACTACTTAACTATCTAAAACTAAATTTCCTTTGCATACTTCTGATGAATACTTCACTCGTTCGTCTTTTATTTGCCTGTTTCTACCAGCTTTTTCTACCACACACAGTAGAAAAATACTTTCTTGCCAAAACTGAAAACGTTCAAAATTCCTGAAGTAAGACAGAAAATCAGGGAAACAGAGAAACGAGGTTACTCATTAAAAAAGAGAGGGAGAGAGAGGAGATAACATCGGATGTTCAACTACAAAATTAGTGAAGGTCTTCGGCAAACTTGAAATATCAGAGTGAGGAATTTTAGGGGAAATGAATTTATTTTCCCACATCTGTTCAAAACTAGTGGTTGGGCGATGAAAGATCAAGCATAGTTAGTTACATCTGAGAGAAAAACTAATACAGATTCCTATTTATAATGTTCCCAAAAAAATTTCGGTTAGAATACCAAACGACAAAAATTCTTCTTTCAGTGAAAACACGTATAAAAATAAAATAACGAACTTAATGCGTTATTAGGGAAACATATTTAAAGCAAATGCTGCTATTTTGTAAATAGTCGAATTGAGCATTCTAATTTTATCAAATTTTATTATATGTGTACATTGTGAGCTTGGAATGATGCTAATGAGTTTTTTCAGCAGACAGAACGAACGAATATTATAGATTACATAATCCGTATCGGAAATTTAGGGCCAGTAAATAACTGCTTACCCCTATGAAATAATTAAAAAATCCATAAAACGGTAAAAGTGAAATAAATAGATGATCTAGTGTTATGATTTATTTGAATCTACTAGCAATGCTGTTTCTGTTTTCTAAAAATAACAGTTATTAACTCGAGAAAGCATTCGAATTTTAGAAATAAGTTCCAGAAGCATACATGAATTTCCTAACACCATCTTTCTAAGAAAGATAAAACAAATCTTTAAGATAACTTGACACAAAAATAATTAATATTAACATACTTAACATCCCGACATATATGATCACGAATTATTACACATTTCAAGGACAAATCTAACAGCAGTTTTCCTTAGTGAAAATAAAAAAAAACACTAACGAGCTCTTAACAAAAGGTAACCTCGAGTCTCAGCAAATTTCATCGCGTTCTTATTGAATTTAATCACATATAAAAGAATTACTTGTGACGTGATTTTTCTGTCGTTTAATGAAAAGGTGTTTTATCAAAACGAGCAATTTAATTAAATGCCTTTTTCCTTCTGAATTCTTTTCATTAAAACAGCAAAGGCAGACGGGCATGACTTTTATTCTTCTTAAAAGCATCTGCTTGTCTTATATACGGCATTGAATGATCAATTTAATGTTTATACAACAGAACCTGCCTCGTTTTCTCATAATATTTCATGGATTAATTGACAAATAAAGGCATATTGAGAAATTTCATTCTCATCGTATGACTATCATGATAATAAAGAAACGCAGAATAGAACGCATGAAACATAATAATTTATTTAATGAAACATAAATGACTTGATCAAAAATTATAAATTTTTCCTGTAAATTATACATGACATGTCAAAAACTTTCCTTTAAAATTAAAGAGGCATAAAAGCCATATTTTTTCAATTTCTCATTGATAAAGATGATTTGACAACTAAAAATACTCTTAGACATGATAAAAAAATTAAATTCGTAAATAAGATAACTTTATGATTAGGAAAATATATTCACATCAATTGTGTAAGTTTAAGCTTCGACAAAAGTATTTATTTTCCCAAAAGTTCGAATTAATCTTTATTTTATTGATGGTGTAGATGCCGTATCACGAGCACTCCGCGCCACAAATTTGTTGGTGCCAGTCCACGACATTCCCTTTTTTAAATTACGGATTTGAATCCTTATTACACAGAAATTATAACATTTCTACATTACTACAGAGTGTTAGTGGAAAATGGGCAAAAAATGGAATTGGTTCACGTAAATTCTGAACCCTCAAATTAACAATCGTAGTATAACTTATATCGTTAGTTTGAAGATATTCTTATTATAAAACAAGAAAATATTAATCGAGATGCTCAGAATAGTACAGAAATCCTTAATTTTTGACGTGGAGAAGTGTCATGATAGAATAAATAAAATGAAATAAGAATAAATGCACCAAAGATTAATGCTCTCCAAGGATTAATAATATTTATAAAATTATCATTTAACATAAATAATTATTCGGCTATTAGTCAAACACTGAGTAACGATGTATAATCCTCAGACAGTGAAATTTAATAAAAAATATACCTTAAAGGTGAAGATACCTTTGAAGGAAATCAGCTTCAACATGTAACAAACACTATTTTATAGATTATAAAAAGTACTGATAACAGAACTACAGTTTAAGGCTTCCCTCGAAAGGATTAATAAACACTTTTAGGATTATAAGTACTATACTATTATTCAAATTGGAAAAGACATTTAAAACAAATTTAATTTTACAACAAAGACTATTTCGAAAATTAACAAGCATTGGATACAAGCAGCGTTAAGGTATTGTTCTGAGGAACAGCCTGCAATAAAATGTTTCATAGTATCACACATCACTTAATGAATGCAGCTTTGTTATGAGATAAACACATTTACAAAGGCGCACTTCCAAATACATCAGGATCAAGTACCAACAATGGAGTATACTTTCAATGCCATTTATTGAAATGAAAATATTCGTAACGAATAATCCTAAGAAGGGGGAAATATGGTGTATTGAATGGCTATGTAAGGAAGCGCGTGATAGATCTTTTTAATGAATGAATTTTCCTACGAAAATGAAGAAAAGTCCTCGTTTCAATTCGTTTGTCAAATGCTTTAATGCGGTTCCTTTTCAGGTCTCTAAATAAACTCACACTTGTTCCATTGTTTTGAATAATCAGTTCATTTGATATTTTAATGAAGATTTCATTAAAGGATATATGTAAAGAATCATTTGATCCACTGTCTAAACTCAAGTCACTTATTCTGCCTGCGAATTCAAAAGATAATTCAGAGTGATCAAATGTAAACAGCCTTTCATTCGAAATTCTGTTAATAAAAGCCGTTTGTTTTCAAGATAATTACTGAACTTTTATATAAGAGTTTATTTAGATAAAATGATTATCATTAATACACAAGTACTATTCACTTTTAAAACGCAGAGACTTTTAATGAAGAAACGATTTTTGAATTACAAAAGGAATGACGCTTCAATATGCTTTATTGTTGAAAAAAATGAAATAATCAAAACGAGTTTCAATAATAGAGTTTATTGAATTTGAAATCATATGACAGAATTTTAGATGACGAATACTCAATTTTAAAATTTAAGAAAGACATCAGACTTGCAGCAAGATAAGAAAAGACATATACGGGGTGTCCACACTTATCGTGAACGATAGCTAATTTTTAAACCGTTAGGGATAGACATATAGTTCCATTGAAAAAATGTTTTAAATGAAGGGAAGAATTATAATATATGTGATTTGAGTGAATAAATATATTCCTAAAAATGTTACGAATTCTACTTTTTATACGGTCCTATCAGTCATATTTAGTAAAATTTTTTTGACCCTCTAATATTTTAAACAAAAAAAGTCCCACTCTTCTGCTACTAAAACTGACCGAGTTAAGGAGCTTTGAATATCGCTGACTTAGATCTCTTTACAGCATTTCAATAGCTATATTGAAGACGTCCACCAATCAATGCAGAGCACTTGCTCGACGAGGCCGCTGATTGGTTAAAAATCATGAAATTCGAAGCTCCAGAACTCGCTCAGTTTTAGTCGCAGAAGAGTGGGACTTTTTTTGTTTAAAATGTTAGAATGTCAAGAATATTTTACTAAATATGACTGATGGGACTGGGGGACCTTAAGAAAAGTTAGAATTCGTAACTTTTTCAGAAATATATTTAGTGACACAAAAAACATATAATTTTTCCCTTCATTTAAAGCATTTTTTCAATTGGAACTATAAGTCTATCTCTAACGGTTTAGAAATTAGCTATTGATCACGATAAGTGCGAACACTCTGTATAATGAGTGCAAAGCAAATGCGATATTTACTATTATAAAATAAAGAATATTCTAAGACATTTAAAGATATTCTATAAGCGCTTACTTAGCCAAGTAAGACAGATGTCATTGCTGTTTTTTATAGCTGCGTTGCGTGTTAAGCTACCTAAATCAAAAGCAATGAAAAAAATCCTGATTTAACAACATTCAACAGCTTTCCAATGAAACAGCGAAATGGCACTCCGAATAAGAAGGGAAAGTTGCGAGCAAGTAACTTTGTCCACACGATATATTAAGAGGAAGAAACTTGGTATCTTGCGGATGAAACGCAACTCTTTGCGGACAATCAGCTGTTTTGGACGTGCTTCATCGTGTCCTGTTTTCCACGTGGCACCAAATTCAATTTTGAAATGCGTGATGGCTTTTAATTCACACTTTTGAGTAAATCTTCAAAACGAATCGCACTTTCATTAAACGAATGACAAGTATATTTTCCCGGAGTGTTTCTTGTTCATGAAGCAAAATGAAATGGATAGTTATTTCGTTCTAAGCAGGCCATTCATCGCTCTTCCAAAATGAAATTTTTGGAACACGGGAAGCAAAAACCTATGTCTAGGTCGAAAACCTGTCAAATTTGGAGCAAATGATTCGAAATTGCGGAATTCAAAAAAACTTAAAATCCAAAACTCAATCCGCTGATTCCAATTTGAGAACTCGATGCGAGGGTAGCGGAAAAACAAAGAATCTGCCTACATTGGCACCTCGCGTCGAGGCTAGAAATGAAACTCGAAATCCCCGCGTGGAGGAAGAGGAGTCTGGGTGGCAGGAATTCTGCGACTTTGAACCTTGTCTCAAAACAAACTTTGGAACATCCGTGAATGCTTTGCCTAATTTTTCGACTAAAATGGGTGGGAAAAAACCAGTCTTAGGACATATCTAGCTTTCTCGTGAATGCCCATTTCTACGTCAAACGTCAAGGCCATAAATTCTTCGCAGAATGTTTCATTAGCACTTTCAATTCACTTTCCACAAATAGTAAGAGTAGTACTAAGAAGAAAATGATAATTACCATATAATTCTACAGATCACTTTTTTATTGTATAAATCAAAAATGAATGACAAGAATGTAGGAAAAATAAAATGCAGTAATTTTAAATTAAAAATAAATTACATAAAACATTGTTTAATTTGTTTATTAAAAACCAATCATTTTTCAAGCCAAAAATACAAATAAGGTAATAACTTTATTAACCAATTAACTAAATATTAATAATTATCTGAAAAATTCATCAGAGGTAATAATATTAATAGGAATCACTGAATTGTGTAAAATTTAAAGAAAAATTCATAAACGAGTTTTATTAAATTCTATTGATAAAAACACCGAGTTCACCCGAAAAAATGCATATTTAACAGCATCGAGCAAAAAAAGAAAACACCCATTTCTTTTATGGAATTCCCAGATTTTTCTTTTTACTTTCAGACTGTCAAACTGTCTACACGATGGAAAAACATTTCATTGTGGGAAAAAAAATATCAAGCAAAAATAACCCAACTAAGCTGTCTTTAAAACACGCACCATAAACAAGGCAATGAGTCGAAGTTAAAATTTCTTTAAAATATTCGAAAAGGGGAAAACTGTTGTAGTCCTGACTAATCTGTATTTGAAAGAGTGCAGCGGCAAAGAACGAGTAAAAACAGCAAAAACTGCCAACTCCGCTATTTATGCCGACAATCTGCGAAATTAAACTCCTCGCAAAATGTGCGCTCGATTAAGTCGGGACCACACAAAAAAAGCAGATTTCAGCGAAATTTTATAACGCGCCATTCCCCCAGAGCTCTCGCACGAGGGATTAATTTCAAGCACCAGTGAGTTAACATTTCTTCAGCAACCTCCGTTTCAACGCCAAGTGAGTCTGAAACGAATTTCAAAGTAATTGAAACCGCTTGACGATGAAGAAGAGAGCCATTTTTAGTTATTTTTATGCACGTTGCTTATTATGGCCCATTTCAAAAGCGATCTGGAGAAGTTGTGGCTTTATAACGCACGTCCGACAGTTTTTTGGTAATTAATTTTAGACTGGAGAGAAAGTTATTTCCTAACAACAATGAATAAGTGCGCCTTCTTACAACACGACATTTTGATAACACAGTGAACCAGCGGGAGTGTTCTCCCCTAAACTTTCTCGTATACTTCCCCAAACCAGCGGGAGTGGTCTCCCCTAAACTTTCTCGTATACTCCTAACACATGTAGAGAAAACTAGAATAATAAAAGACGTCAAATAAACTTCCGTCGCAAGTAAACCAAAGTTGGAACCACGCGTGGTTTGAAGGATCAAAACAAATTCAAATCCCCTGCGCATTCTTCTGCGCAACAGGACCTGGCGAGACTCCCTAAATGTTTGCTTCCTTACAAAATCGCTCCAGAATTGGTTTTTGGCAAACTGCCAAGTTTCGGAGCGTCCGTTCTCTCTCCAATACGCACCAGTAGGCATGCGCAGGGAGTTAGTTTAACAAGTATGCGATTATACAGACCGACAGACAGTCAACCCTTTGACGGATTTGGCCCAAACTTTTATACGGACCTACATTCATGACGATAAAACTGTGTATAAAATTTTATCCATCTGGCTTTGGAAGTTTTTGAGTTATAGCGTTCGCATGACCCCGAACATACAGACAGACAGACTTCCCGTTGACGGATTTTGTCCAAAATTTGATAGAAACCTACAAATTATGATTAAAGACCACATACCAAATTTCATCCCCGTAGCTCTAATAGTTTTCGAGTTATCGTGTTCACAGACACACACACAGACAGACATAATTCCAAAATTCTGTTTTTCGGACTCAGGGAGGTCTAAAACGTGGAGATTCGTCAAAATCTCGAGTTCCAATTTTTTGACGATTACAATACTTTCTCTTTGTATACTTCGTATACGAGAAAGTAAAAAGTCAGTTATATTATTGACGTCCAGTTTTGAAGCAACACGAGGATGATTTTGGGACGGCCTTAGTAATTTTGAACCCCGGTCAGATGACGAGGATGGCACCCCCTCTCCGAAGTTTCGTATCACGCCAGCGAGACGACTTTTAACGTCAAATTTAACGTGCACCAGGCCCACACACATGCCGGATCTTTAACCCTCTCATACCGAGCGAGGCGGTCCGGGGCGGCCTAGAAATTTCCCCTTAACAGCGACGACGGCTGAGGCGTTTCGCTTCTTTTAAGGGGAGGTAAGGTTCTGAAATCGTTTAGGTGATAAACATGGTAGGGGGTCCAATTATGCTTGCCCATTTCTCCGTGCGCTTTAAGGGAAGGTTATAGTAGGGATGGGGTGGTGGGGTATATGACCACCCAGTTTCGAAGAGTCCACTTCATGTCGCATCCTCCTAAAAAAATCCCTGTTTTAAAGGGCCTAGAGGGAAAAAGTCAACTCGGGATTAAAGAGTTAAAGAATTCGGGTTTCGAATTCGGAACCCTCCGGCCCCGAAGCGGAGACCTTAACACTAGGCCACCCAGGCCTCAGTATGTTGAAAAAAATATAAGACAACTCTCCTAATAGGGTAGGAGAGTTGCCTTGATTTACTCCCTCCATGTTATTCAGCTGCCTTATAGCAGCCGAACAACACGGTTTTCAAATAAGATGGCTGAAAAAATAGTGATACTTGAAAAATAGTGAATACTAATATCTATTATTTATAGATCTATTTATTAATATTGTATAATTTTTGCAATTAAAGTAGGTTTTGCTACTAAAATGCGTTCTTAATGAACCTCCACTAATCCTGCACTTTCGTAAATCCTGCAGACCTGTGGTCTCATATTTGCCAGATTATCGTGAGTCTACTGTATACCAAGTCACCCAAATGAACAGATTCTAATTTTGAAGGCAAATTAAAAAAATGGTTTCAGAATCGAGTCTTATACTTAAAAGACTGGACTGATTACACCTTTACCATTGTTTTTCATGTATTGTTTCTCGAGGCGCAGATTGCGTACGTAAAGTGAAGGATTTTTTATGTATTGTTTCTCGAGGCGCAGATTGCGTACGTAAAGTGAGCGATTTTTTATGTATTGTTTCTCGAGGCGCAGATTGCGTACGTAAAGTGAGCGATTTTTTTATGTTTTGTTTCTCGAGGCGCAGATTGCATGTGTAAAGTGAACGATTTTTTATGTATTGTTTCTCGAGGCGCAGATTCCGTGCGTAATGTGAACGATTGTAAATGATTTAGACTTCAAGCTTAAAAAACCAGTTCTTCAAATCGACCAAGCAGCGTTTCTTTTGTAAATAGCCACATAAATATTTTTGATATAAAGATTGGCTATTTTCTTAGTCCGACGCTAAGCAATTTTGGTTGTGCGTCGTTTTCACTGAGTTTACAATACCCATATTCTTAATATCCCCTCTCCCTTCCATTTCTAAAAACATTCGATAAATGAATACATTAAGATAGAATATGTGATAAATTCAACAATATGTAGAAACTAGAAACTAACAGCAAATACGTTTATCCATCCACAAAAGTTTACGACCAGAAACACATTCGCGAAAGATACTTAGTTTTACAAATTGCGTGTTTTTGTCAGTTGCACCGATTAACTGCTCTCCGTGTACACTTTTTTAACCATTACAGACTTAACCAACAAATGAATAAAACGCGTGGCTTAGTGGAAGAAAAACAATACGAAGACAACAAAATCCAGGAAAGTTTTTATCATTCTTCTAAGTAGTTATTGATATGGTCATCTTTAGGTGCTTTGAAACGAAAGTTTATTCGGCACAATTTGATGGCAGGTGGTCACGAACACCCAGTAACATCAAAAGTGAGAGAAGTTGTGCGTTTACGTGCTTTCGTTTTAAGCGCAAAATCGTTCGTTTCACAAAAGATCACAGTTAAGAAGAAAATAAAAGGAAAAAACGCATTTGTTTCGTTTTTTTCCACTCTTTTGCCCACGAAGCCTTACCTCTCTACATCCCGCAGGGAAATGGCTTTAAAACAAGCAATGCATATAATTTCGTTTGTTGTAGCAACAATAGGAAAATCATCAAGAGAATCATTCAGAATAATATTTCGTTTCCATTGCGGGAATAATACCTATTTTACTGTCCCTTAAACTGAAAACAAAATAGACAATCATTGCTAATATATTTATGCCAAACATCGATGGCTCTATATAATACAGAAAAATGAAATTTCGCTCACGAAATCTTAAAAATGAGCTATGTTATACTTACAGATGGAATTATGAAAAAATACAGGGCGTCCACACTTGTAGTGATCAATAGCTAATTTCTAAACCATCAGGAATAGACATATAGTTCTAATCGGAAAAATGCTTTAAATGAAGGGGAAAATTATAACATACGTTTTTTGAGTCACAAAGTACTTCTGAAAAAAATGCGAATTCTAACTTTTTATACGGTCCCCCGGTCCTATCAGTCATATTTAGTAAAATATTCTTGACATTCTAACATTTTAAACAAAAAAAGCCCCACTCTTCTGCGACTAAAACTGGGCGAGTTCTGGAGCTTCGAATTTCATGATTTTTAACCAATCAGCGGACTCGTCGAGCAAGTGCTGTGCATTGATTGGTGGATCGTCATGAAGACGGCTATTGAAATGTTGTAAAGTGGTCTAAGTCAGCGATATTCTAAGCCCCCATAACTCGGTCAGTTTTAGTCGCAGAAGAGTGGGACTTTTTTTGTTTAAAATATTAGAGTGGAAAAAACATTTTACTAAATATTACTGATAGGACCGGGGGACTACACAAAAAAATAGATTTCGTAACTTTTTCAGGACTATATTTATTCACTCAAAAAACAAACATTATAATTCTTTCCTTCATTTAAAGCATTTTTCTAATTGAAGCTATATGTCTATCTCTAACGGTTTAGAAATTAGCTATTGGACCACGATGAGTGTGGACACCCTGTATACTGTATTACCATTCGTAGTTACATCTTTAAGTAAGTTTCATAGCAATTTAAAATTCTCATAATAAAGTTCAATCCGTCTACTTAAAACACAGCGATTTTTAAGTTTATTTCGCCCATAAAACAAAAGTAGTACTACTTGAAATCGGAATACCTATAAATTTGTCATACACACACTAGCGTAATTGTTATCCTACGATTCACTAAGACATAAAACTTAATTAAAGATTTATACCTCCGCTATGACCGAAGTTGAGCTGGATCTCCACTTCAGCTCATGATAAAAAAAAATCCTATTCCTGAATAAAACTTGGAGCAACTCAGGAAAACCATCCTTTGAGTAGAAATCCTGGACTTCAATTAATGTAAGAGAGTACCTTCCTGGAGAAAGGCTAAGCTCGTGTAGCCAGTGCCCGATCAAGTCATTAGACAGAACCAATATTGGATTGCTTCTTTTCCCTTTTTTTGGAAAAGTGCTGGATACTTCCTAAATGTTTCTCACTCATCTGTGTCATCCAGACGGGAAGAAGTTAATCTTCTTATCTAGTTTAGCGACAGATCGTCTCAGAGAGAGGGGGAGGATGTATTATTTTCTCTGGGATCTCCTTAAGGGTCACGTACCCTCCATGAAACAGTTCGGATTGTCAGGGAACTGTCACGGGAAACTCAAGGCGACAGTGTCCCATCCCCACCCTCTTGCAGTCCGGACAAGAGATTTTTACCGATGTACTTCTTGTTGGTGACAATATTACGCTCGAGAGGGTGGTTTTGATTTTATTTTAGTTTTTTTTAGTTCTGTGAGTGATTCGAATTGATTGGATAGAAGATGGTTGTTTACCCAAGAAAGAAACATGGGCTGGAAAAGTGAGAAACAATGAGATAACGATGGTGAGTCAAATTAAGTAGAATATATAGTGTTTTGACGCAAATCAGCTAAATAAAAGTACTTAAAATCAAATACTATACGAAGCTGACAGACTAGAATCAGATTTTTATTTAGGGTATCCATTCCCACCCTCGTGCAGTCCGGCCAAAAGAACTTTAACGATGAGCTTTTTGTCGGTGGCAATATTACATTTGAGAGGGTGGTTTTGATTTTATTTTAGTTTTTTTTATCTGTGAGTGATTCGAATTGATTGGATAGAAGATGGCTGTTTACCCAAGAAAGAAAACATGGGCTGGAAAAGTGAGAAACAATGAGACAACGATGG
>BGPR01000564.1:32954-55277 GCA_013235015.1 Araneus ventricosus | reverse complement strand
TCTTAAAATACCTTTTTCTCACAAATTCATAACAAATGGCACCACGGGCAAGAAATCATAAATTAACTTAATTATTTTATTAAGTGGAAATTAAGTTCTGAAAATATTACAATAGTGTACTGCATACAAGTGTACAAAATTACAAATCTCTAGCACATAAGGAAGTAAGCGAAATATCGATTAGAAAATTTCCATCTTTACAAATACAAAGCAAGTCAAGTGTGTAAAAATATATCAAATTGCTTACTTATGAATAAAACAAATGCATTAGTTAGAAAATCGAACAAGCATTCTCCAGCCGGATATTATAATGCATTCTACGCGTGAAATATTACCCCTATTACGATATACACTATATGCCCAAAAGTATCCGGACACTTGAAGATTTTCAAATTTTTTAGAATTTCTCCAGAATGGTTTAACTGACTGCCTTTAAACTTCGGACATGTACAGAATAGACAATGACTCATATTTTACATGGAATATTTGGTCCTGAGGGCAATTAGGGGACCGTCTACAAACTGATGAAGACAAAAACGTTTTTGGCACACCCCGCTTCACAGAATACTGATAACAAGATGCAACTTTCAGAAATGGTAATGTATAATGTACATAATATTTACAGGAATTTTCGTAAACACAGCACAAATATTTGGGAAGATATAAAGGTTTTTTTAAAAAATCTCAAATTTTCCCACCTGCATTTTGCTTATAACATGCAGAGTTTTCTGTTATATTATACGAAACTTACAAAAAAGACGACAATATGTTGGAGAAGCATTTTGTAAAAATGTGGAAACGAATGTTTGAATATTGCAGGAATTATGAGTAGTTTTAGTAAATAATGTTTTATTGCGCATGCGCGAAACATAGTGTAATTTTTCTGTCACAACTTTAAAGCCAGATATATAGGCAAACTTATATAAAAATATTCAGTTCAATATCATTAGTATTCAAAAAAATGTCGGCATTACAACAAGCAGAATTTTAGCTCCTGTCGAAGAGAAGCTAAAAGATGAGGGGGTGTACACAAATTGAAATTTTTTAAACTTATATCTTTGAATAGTTATATTGAATTGTATAGTGGTTAGAATTTGCTGAATACCCATGAAGACTTATCAATTACGTGCATAACTGAAATTCCAGCTAATTAGACACTATAAATAACAAAAATTTTATTACTTTAATTATATTATTTACGTGATTATTAACAAGTTACATATTAAAATTATTTTACGGCCAAACGATATTTTTAAATGTATTTCTTTTATGGCGAAACGAGTTTTTATCTAATTAATTTCTTTTCTTAAAGTATTTTAATAATTCTACATATATATTTTTTTATTCGTTACGAATATTAGATGTGTGAACGGTAAAAACAGTCCAACAAACAGGATAACAGAGAATGACGCTTTATCCTCGAATATTCCGGAAAACACGAAGCACAGGTAACAGGAAAAATAGCACTTGTACAAATTAGCAACACAAGCAGACCGAAAATGGCTAATAATAACAGCAACAGCACTTTCACCAGCACTCGGCGTCTATCAGCATACTAGTTCGCACTGCGGATAAAACTTCAAAGACATATTCAAAAGGCATTCGCACTCCAAAGACGATCCCAGTCGATCAACACGTTCCCAGACGTTCAGCAGCTGCAGGTATTTATAGTCTTTTCGACAGGGCTTGACGTCACATGGAGTGTCATCATCTAGTACGTTCTGTATATCTCCGTTCTTAATAGAAATATCGAGAAAATTCTAGTATTTTTGAAGACCTTCATTTTGTCGCCAAAGTAGTCGTCAAGGCCAGAGGTTTAGGCCTGGCTGCCGACGACATTCCATAAGTACCTCTGTAAAACTCTCTCCCTAACCATAAGACTATCATTGCTGGGAAGCGACATTCCATGTTCGTAATAATATTATACAAATCTGAAATTCTAGCGATAAAATTCTAGGCCAAATTTCATTCCTTCAGCTTGTTGCATTTTTGAGATATCACATCCACATGCATACAGATCGAGAGATGTTTCTTTTTGGTGTAAAGACCACTTACCAATGTTCATTCGTCTAGATCGATCCGTTTCTGAACTATCGTGTTCATAGGATTATAGACATAATTTTAAAAATGCTTTTTTTCGGACTCGGGTAAATCTAAAACGTTAATATTCATCAAATTCTCCAGGTGAACGTGGCTGAAGATTAGATTATTATTTCTTTGGATGTAAGAAAGTAAACAACAATTAACCCTTTCTAAGGCCGTGGGAATATACTCCCCACCAAATTCATCAATTTTTAAATGCATTTTTCAAGGTTGCCATAAGGTCTCGCCGAATTTTTTGATGAAACAAAAACCTGGACGTTCCAATTTTTTACCTCAAAGCATAACAAAGTATTTTGACTTGGTAATTAATTATTAATTAATAAAATTAATTAACAAAAAATGTCATCCCATAAGCTAAATGAATTTATTTTCTTAAATTAATCTCAATACCTAATTTATTTTATTATACCACTAAAAGAAAAAAATTGCCTTATAAAGGGTTAACCTACAATATCACGTGAGAGACGTCGCTGTCGTACGACGATCGGGCAAAACAAAACAATCAAATCTGAGAGACGTGGTACGACGATCGGCAAAACATAAACATCAAATCTGAGAGACGTCGTACAACGATTGGGTGAAACATAAACAACACGTATGACAGAGTGGTACTTCCTTTAGCCTATAGGCGTCAAACACTCAATAATTTCCTTTCACTTCAAAACGATAAATCTTTCTTGGTCAATGATCAATTGGCAGTAATTACTTATCAAACATCTTGCAAAATAAAATTAATTGTGCATTACACATGCATTTATATATCAAAAGATATGTGCGATTAGCACAACTTCTAATGTTCAGCCAAACTGTGAAATGATTCCACGTGCGACCCATCTCAATGGCGTCTACAGAACTTAAATCGTAAGGCAAGGCGTTACAACTAAAAAATAGTTCACATTTCATAAGAATAATACCTTTTATTAAATACTAGCAGTACGCACACACGCGTTGCCCGTGGAATCAGGACTTCGATAAAACGGAGGAAAAAATGCCCACAATGATACGAAAAAGTTTTGAAAACAAAATCAAAACAAAAGATACACATTATTGATTTTTCCGCTTATTTTTCCTCTCGACAATGACGCGAATGTAATGACGTAACCGGAAACAATCGAATTGTAGAAATGCATGCTGGGAATTAAAGCATATTACGTCACCTCCTGCGAGGAAGCAACAATGCATTCTGGGGATCGTCCGGAGAAACTCTCCCTGCCAAATCTAGCTAGCAAAAAAACTGTTTCAATTGATCAGGGAAAAATTAATTTAAAAAAACTGAATAAGATATTTTAATAGTTCTTGTTTTAAATCCGACAGAAGCGTTCCAGATATAAGCTGAAAAAAAGAAAATTATAGAGTTGTTAGAACGTCAGATGCGAGAATTCAAAGAAATCCTAATCAAAAATTACCATAAAAGTGACTATTATTTAAAAATTTCTCAAAATTCAGTAGATTATGTTGGAAATTCAAAACAAACTTCAATAGAACGAAAATTGTTTGTTCTATCCGATGGTGCATTGGTTGTTTTTCAACAATCATTAGTAAAAACACTAAAGCCGTAAATGTGCCAAAAATGACCCAAAACAACACAAAACATTGAATAAAAAATTTTCTAGATTAAATTTTAAAATTCTGGCTTCGAGGTGCATTGAGTCACCATTATGTCTACCTGTCTTCCAAATTTCATGGTTGTAAGTGCGATAGATTCGTCTCGACATCACACACACGCAAACATTGCCTTTTGTAAGTACAAATACTAGAGTACGTGCCTTACACCCCCTTTGGGTAGGCTGTGCCGGCATGGGCAAATAAATAAATATACTTGAGTACCCGGCTTGAAAGCAAAACGGGCGAAACAACATTAAATAAAACATTGAATAAAAAATTTTCTAGATTAAATTTTAAAATTCTGGCTTCGAGGTGCATTGAGTCACCATTATTCTACCTGTCTGCCAAATTTCATGGTCGTAAGTGCGATAGATTCGTCTCGACATCACACACACGCAAACATTGCCTTTTGTAAATACAGATACTGGAGTACGTGCCTTACACCCCCTTTGGGTAGGCTGTGCCGGCATGGGCAAATAAATAAATATACTTGAGTACCCGGCTTGAAAGCGAAACAACATTTAAACAAATATTCGCTCAGGAAAGAGGAAACAACAAAAACCGAAGCCACATTGAAAAGCGATTTGAAGAGTGTCCTTTACTGCATTCCTACATTCCCCTCGGTACAATAGAAAGGATAGAAAAAGCACACTCGCGACATTAAGAGAAATGTTTGTTTTACAATTTGTTTTCGTGTAGAAACCCAGCTACCCTCGCTGTTTATGTTGATCGATTACTCTTTCATAAGAAAGAGGAAAAAAGAAGGAAGGAAGAAATTTAAGAAAAAGTAGAAGAGGGAAAAAAGAAATCAGTGGGGTTTCAGCACCCCAAAAATAAATTTCCATAAGAGCTCTATTGAAAAGGGCTGCAAAATGTCTTTCCGCGGTTACACATCGATTGATGTGGGGAGGGGTTAAGATTTATGCGATCCCGTGCAAAAACTGAAGAACGAGTTTTGCTAGGCCTGAATGATGCTATGCTTGTTGTTTCTTAAGAAATCTTTTGCCGTGAGATATTCCTTCAATTGAAAGTGCCTGACGTGTATGTAATGAAGGAGTTAGATTTAAAATCATGTTAAAGAGAGAGCAACTGAAGGGTGCATATTTTATTTATTTATGGTGTTTATTAATCAAATGCAGAGTTTCCGTGTACAATTTAGGTTCAAACAATGAACGGAAGGAAGCAGTAGATGCAACAGAGCCAAGATCAATTATTTGCTTTAGAAATAAAAATAAAATACACCTTTTAACTGGATTTTATATATTAAATGCTATATAGTAAATTTCTGACAGCTTTGGCACATGGTAGTCTGTTTCACAGCACGAAGGGTATGGTTGTAACAAAAACCGTTTTACAGACAACCAGACTGGTAGAAAACTTTCCGACTTTTTTCTACAAGTTGATAGAAACTCAAGGGAAGCTGTCGGGTTTCTCAACCATTTTTATAAAGGGCACAGTGCATTTTCATCATAATTGAAGAAATCTGTAATCAAGGAAAATTATTTGAGCATCTGTGGTGGTTAAAAAACATAAGAAAGGCGCACTTCGGGTTCGCGCCGTAGATATTTCGTGAAAAAGTAGTATTAATAATGTATTTAATTATCAATCTCTTTAATACAATATTTACACTGAGTAGTATAATGGATACAGAATAGATAAATCACAAGTTACCACAGACCCTTGCTACATGCGATAAACTTGAAATTTATCTATTCCGCAACCATTATACTACTCTGTGTAAATATTGTATTAAAGAGATTGATAATTAAATTACATTATTAATACGAAATACTTGTTTTATGATTTTATCCCGACGTTTTCACGAAATATCTGCGCTGACCCGAACAGCGCCTTTATGTTTTATTTAGAGTAGCTTTTGATGGCGCCATCTGTTGGCAGTATATAGAACTACATTTCGCGTATGCGCAGTAAAACATTTACTATAAATGCTCATATTTCACGTAATATTCAAATATTTGAATTCAAATTTAAATACAATGTTACTTTTACAAATTTTCAAGTATTCTGTAAGTTTCGTACAATTCGAAAGCATACTCTGCATGTTATAATCAAAAAACATGCGGAGTTAGAAATTTTCAATTTAATACCGATTTTTACAAATATTCTGATAAATATTTTTATTGTCTCACTTTGCGTCCTCGTAATACTCCTCAAGCTCTTTAAAATGAAGCCACGATCAACCTTCTAGCTAAACGCGTTTCCACGCTACACTCATTTATAACCTTACATAAAGCTAATTCATAACATTCACGCGCATGGGCCTACACTGGTACAATGACATCACACGCAAAACAAATACTACGCGACAAACTCTTACAGATATGATCTATCCGTTGTGGGGTCAACCATTCTTTTCGCGTTATTAGTCTTGTAGTTATTAGCGATTCAAATCTGACGGTACTTTTCACACAAGAAAGTTCGACCGACTATCACTCTAACGAGCGGAAAGACGTTTTCCAGTCAAAAGAAAAATATCTCATTATCTCTACAGCTATCCCTTCGACGTTCACTATTAGTGTAGTCAACCGAACAAAACGCTCGCTACGACACGGTTGTAGAGTAGAAAATATAACTCCTATATGAAATATTTGAATGAAAACATCAACATTCTTTGTATTTGAAATGTAGAAAAGTACTTTGGTGCCCCTAGGTATATGGTATAAATACATAGAGAGTTCAGAGTTCTTTCTCAATTTATATTTGTTAGTTATTTTGCAAATTAAAAATTCGCAAGCCTATATTTATGTTTATTATTAAGAAACTTGCAGTATATTTGGTATAAGCATTTATTTATTCTGATAAATGTTTTGCATGCTGCATGCTTATCCTGCTTTCTCGTTCGATATACCTTATTTACGCTTGTGCGTTCTGGGTACATAAACGGTTTCCACTTCTCACAGGGACAACATTTCCCGCGGAAAACAAGGATTACTGGAAGTTGATGATGGCATGGCAGTGGAAGTCAAACGAAACTAACTGGAAGCTACCGTTAACGTCCCTTTTTAAAGCAACATGAGGGCTTTTTGGGGACGGATCTGCTTATACGTTTGAACCGTGGTCACATGTTGAAGACGACACTTGAACCGGACACTCTTCTCCAAACTTAAAGAAGCAGGGCGTTTGACCCTCGAAGCCAGTTTTAATGTCACCAGGCGCACACACAAGGCGAATCTTAGGAAGAATCGGGTTTCGAACAGGAATACTACGGTACTGAAGTCAAGACCTTACCACCGGGCCCCTTCCAATATAAGCAGATAAGATTAGGAACTTAGAATGTTTTGCAACGGGTGAAAGCAGCTTCATGGATGGCATTCTCATTTTATGAAGGTATCGTGAAATCAAGGTTACTTTGAGATTAGTAAGGTTAGGATCACAGAGAGCGGATGAATTGTTGACGTCGCATACGGTGCATGTTTCTTCGTTCCAATGATACGCAACGGAATAAGTAAACTGCTTGAGAGTTCTTTTAGGAACAGAAAAAATTTTCGAAACTTGATTTTTTTTAGAAACGTTGTTAAATGTCACACATTACGTACGAATCAAAATCTGGAGAGATTAATCGAAAATTTTAATAAAACTCGGTGACCTTTCTCATATGGTCTCTGAGCAAGAAAGGAGATAATTACGTCAACAGCTAATAAACTTTTGGAAATGAGTGGAAAGAAATGTTTTTGCCTTTCGAATTTCTCGTATGCATCGAAAATCCGACAACAGCATAGCCAGCCATTGAATTAGCTTTAAAATATTTCCGTAAAACTATTACATTTGGCTCCGAAAAGAGAAGTTTTTTAAAAAAAATCTTAGTTTACGAACCAGAGGGAAACTCAAAAAATCTTTAGCAATCAAACAACCTCTTCAGCATTGAATCAAACGAGAAATATTCATAAAAAAAATTAAATTTCCGCCTTTTAATTTGGAATGTGAAGAGAAAAAAAAAACTCGGCTCCAGATTAGACATAAATAAGCCCACAGATCATATTTATTTTCATTCATCGCAAATTCTTATTAGACAGCAAAAAAAAGGCAAATATTATCCACAAAAAGGAAATCGATCATTAGGAATTGATGTAAAGTAAACAAAAAGAGAAGAAACAGGAATAATTTTCATTAAAAATAAAAATTTAAGACGCGGAATTAAAAAGCAATAAAAACGCAGTCTGTGATGTAAAATGATGAAGATAGAATAACGAACCATTAATTGGGTATTTTGAACGTTCCTAACGGATGGAATAAATTCATTTCTTCAATTCAAAACTGTGTGGGGTAGCGGAAAGTTTCGGAATCTGTCCCAATATGACGTAATGCGCGGAAAGACTTCTGCGCATCGCGTTTGTGGACCCTCCCTGTCCTGAAATATCATTCAGTTACAATTCACAGGTCGAAAATGAAGGTCAGATGTTTGGGGGTAATTGATTTAATTTCAGAAATGAATGCCATGACAAAACAACTATTCTCTTGTCTTTCCGTAAGTTTCTTTAGTGCGCATCTCTTCCAGTGCCAGACATGATTTTATTTTTTACCCTACACGATGCATAACCTAAGGAAGGTTTCTAAATTAAAAATCGATTCATTCCGCGCAACGGAGTAAGTCGGCATCGTTCACAAGCAGCGTCCGAGATGGTTTTTTCAGATGAAAAGAAGGGGGGAAATGAAAATATCTGGATTTAATTTTTCCGCACTGGTAGTTCTTTATTCATCTCTTGGATGTTTTTTCTTGGGGCGCTTCTATCCCTCCATTCTGCTTACTATTCCACTCCACTCCCTTCTTCCCTTTGTTTTCCGCGGCATCTGCGATTCAGGGAGATTTGTTTTTCTTCGCCCACCCACATAACTAAGGACAAAACAAAAGAGTTGAAGTAAAAAAAAGACCCCAAATAAACGAAAACGAGAGGCGAATTCTAACTTCCTTACAATTCCCCTCACTTTTTTTCATGTATATATATTTATACATTTTCCCAAACTTTCCTTCCCCAAAATGCCTGACTTACCCTCACCCAATTCCATAAGTTGCTGGCATCATTCTTTTTTTTATTATTCTTTTTCGCCAACATCTTTTAATACAGTACGTTTTTGTCACTGTTTTACTTTTCTCTTCGATAGCAAAATTAGTTTTACGTGTGGCAACAACGATTTTTTCCTCCACTTTTCCAGTCCAACTATTCCTTTTTTTCCCCTTTGTTCATCGTTTCCTCCGTTTTCATATTTTATTAGTTTTCTTCAAAAGGCAATGATAAAGTATTGCCGAGGGAGGCATTTCGGTCAACTTTTAAATCTTCTGAAGTTTTCACTGCTTGCGATTGTTATATTTCTAGCTTTTTTTTATCCTTCTTCCAAAACATGAATTTCCGTATCAAAAAATAGTTTTTCTCCAACGTCCCTTTTTCCACGTTGTCTTAGCAGTCAATTTGCAATTACTTATTTCAGCCGTTATCAGTTTTTGTACACAAAAGAAAAATGACTGAACAAATGTTCTGAAAATAAGTTACAAGAATGAATACAGAATAAAAAAAATAATGCGCGGTTTTTTCTTGTGTTGAGTATTTTTTGAAAAATCTAATAAAAAGGAAATTTTTCAGATTAAGAAATGTACTGATATATTAAAAAGAAAATATGTAAAATACCCTTAGAGATAAAAATGGAAAAAAGCAAAGCTATTGAAAAAATCATAAAAAAAATTTAAAAAATTCAAACATCACCAGTATTTAAAATTCCAAATAATATTTCATCTGCAGTTAAAATATGAATTTAAAAATTGTCTTTTTACCACAATTTGTCTTGTTTGTGTTGCAGTTCCGGATGCTTTAAACGGTTTCAACTTTCTTTTACAATTTCGAAATGTTTATTTATTCCAAATAATGTTCTTTAAAATGGAACCCGTTCAACATTTTCAAGTTAAAAAATGGTTTCGCAATCTTGCAAGATTTTTAAACAGAATTCGAATATTACTGTCGTTTCAATAGCAGTTCAAAGTAAAGTATTTATAGTATTCTGATAATAATGAGCAATGATAAGTAATAAAGTATGCTATTTAATTAAAATAGAGAATTCTAAAATTAATATCATCCGCATTACTTGCGTATTTAATATAACATTTATACTATCCATAATATTATAGTTAATTACATGCAAAATATTGCAACATTGGAAAACCAAGAAGTGTTTAATAAAATTTTCATTAATAAAATAATGAAGTACATTAGATGGTTTATTATTAGTTCAAGATAGTAGGAAAATATATGATTATATTATCATTATAATGGTTCAGCATTAATTAGTTTTATATTCGATTAAAATTTTACAATTCTGAGTCATACATTTTTAAACACATTTAAAATCCTAAGTATGAATTATTTTAAATCTTTAGTAGCCGGTCTCTCCGGCCTCCAGGCGGGTTCGCGGCCAGCACCCACTTGGCTCAGCACTGCCTCTGCCCTTCGCTGCTTCGAGGCTCTTAGCCACTACTTTTTTCAGCTTTAAATACTGCATGGAGATCAGTGGAACAGATCATAAAACCATAGTAGATTTCATATTCTTTGTAGACAACAGGTTCCTTTAAAATTGTAAAATCTTTCAATAAACCTCATCTAGTTGTAATGTTTTCTACTACTTTCTCTCGAATTTCGGCATGAAAGACTCCAGATCCATAAATACAGAATGATATAGCCCGAAATAAACAGTTTCCATTACCCATAATAGCTATTTTGCAATATTTTTGACACGCCATTTTGATGGAACTGTTGGGATTATTAATGAAAACAAGAAGTCATCGCAAAATTAAAATGTTTATTCCAGAAACAACTTCATTCTCTCATTTAACAACGCTGCATTCCGTGAAAGTTTTTTTAACAACAACTAATTTTCTTGTTGCCAATCTAATAAAAATAAATTTAAAAAGGAAACAAAATCGTCTGCTATTGATTTCAAATGAAATATTAACTAAAACAAAGGCAATAATATTTATAGATATGTCTTAACAAAATCGCCTGCTGTTAAAGTTAAATTGGAATGAAATACAACAAAACTGCATACAAATGAAAAATACTATTTTAAACTTCAGAAAATAAAGCGGAACATTCTGATTCGTTAGCTATTTGAAAGAAGTGACGTTATATATTGGCGAAATCAGCTCAGTTTCTGAGGCTCAGGAACACGGTACTATTTTGCAAATAAATATCCGTTATTTCCGTTAATATATTCCTTTTATTTTGCAATATCTCACGAAAATTAAGAGTGTTGGGCGGCAAACGAACCTTTATGACATATCTAGACGTCATAAGCTTTCATATGGAATAAAAATTGTCGAAATACGTCGGGTGGTTGTAACTGGCGAACTGTCTAAAGGTTTTTACCACATTATCTTTAATATATATATATTTCAAAATTAACTGATAAGGATTTAAAAATCATACGCTTCTTGAAGAAAACAACTATACCTTACATTGAATATGAGAAAGATTGCGAAGGTTTTTAATATTTAATTTATGATTCACCTATGACCATTATCTATGATTACTTAAGTTAATAATAAAACAAAAAACGGAATTGAAGTTTCCAAGCTAGATGAAGTTTTCAGATATTTACTCCTTCTATATTCTGTATTAAATCCCTAAGATATCGAGAAATAAAAATGATTATGGATATTTTGATCATTAATAAACTATACAATTAATTCTAAAATATTCATACACTTCTTGATATTCCCCTTAAGACAATACATACATTATTTATATTAGAAACTGATTTTAGAATTAAGAAACATATTAATTTAATGGTATAAATTAATGCACCGACAATTAATTATTTTTCATAGAACTGTTTCGGGAAAGGAAAACTCATATTTTCCATAATAAAGGTAAAAGAAAATGTCATTTGGGATTATTTCCATTATCCAATCAAGCAATCAATTTCATTTTCTGGGTATTCTAAAGATTTTAATGCACTATCATCTTACTTATTTAAAGTAATAAAAAATGAGTAGTGGCCGGTTCGTATTGTTTGGAAAAGTGACGTCATTCAAGTTTTTGTTTAAACTGCTAACCCTCTTAACATACAATGGAAGAGAGAATTATCTTCCGAATTTTCAAGCATTAAGCATTATTATTATTCGGAGAAACTTGAAACGTGTTCCAACAGTTATTATTTTTCCGATCAAAACGACAATCCCCGGACCAACAAAAGGTTTTAACGACTGTCTGCGGAAATAATCTTTTGTTCCTTACATAACTGCTTTGTTCTCCGACGAAAGACGCCCCTTTTCCATGAAAAGAATCCCAGGACCTCATCCCAGCCCTATGATTTTTAAAACGCTTATGTATCCATCCCCATTCTCCATCTTTTCTCTAAGAGTGGATTCTAATCTTCGCATAGAAGAATTCTATTTCCGAAAAAGCAGCAGAAACAAAAGAAGGTCATTTTCTATAAACGTTACCTTCGAAGTGAAGTGAATAGAGGAATAAAAAAGAACGAAAAAATAGAATAGTAAAAAAAGCCCGGGAAAATTCGTAGGAGAAGCGCTGACTCTGCTCGCTTTGCTTTACCATTCTTTTATATAAGAGACACAGTACCTGCTATCCCTAGCAGAATTAGTTTCCGCTCCAAAATTCTGTCTTTTGTTTCAAGACTTCTACTTATCTAGTCTCCGTTTTTCTTTTCCTTATCTATAGAAGGTTTTATGTTTCCTGCCCTGCATTATCTTACCTGTTTTTACAAGAATATCCATTATTTTTTGCGGGGGAAATGTTTTATGTGGTTCTTCATAAGATCCCTTTTAAAAGATCTTCATTGTTCTTATAATTTATTACCGGTATAAATCTCATTGTTTTATGCATAAGATTAAAAAAAGAAAGAAGATACGTTATAAACGTTCAGACGTTGAAGAAATAATTGTTTCAGTGGTCCATTTATCATCAAGTAATATATTAAGATCTTAGGATAATGCACAGCTACCGATTTCTCAAAGTTCTGTCATTGTAATGGGCTGCAGATAATCAATATGTCGTATCTAACACTCTCCAATTACTGATGATTCTGCGGACTTTACTTCATATTTATTACGGTTTTAACGAAAGTTTTGTATTCTGCGCGTCCTTGTGCTGACTTAGGGAAATAGATATATTATCCTAGATTTTCTTTTCATATCTGTAGTTCAATTATATGATTTCCTGCTGCCTCATCTTGATTAGTCATTTTTTAAAATGATGTTGATTATATGCTTATATCATATATCTGCTTCATTTTTCAATTTTTGCAGTGGGTGTACGTGTGTGTGAAAACGCACAAGACACAAGTAGAAAAAAATTGTCTTATAGACAAATATCTATAATATGGGAGACAAAAAGAGTCAAGAAATCAAAGCCAGATGCATCGTATTTTGAAATGAAAAACCAAAAATAAAATTAAAATTGATGCTTTGAGTCTACTTAATTTTCAATGCAGTACTAACTAAAAAGAATAATTACACAGGACTGCGAAATTGAATTTTTTGAAAAATACAAAAGAAGTTTTCGCTGATTTTTATGTTATTTGGTGAGCTGATTTTGAAAATGACTTCCATTTTTTTCCATCACGTCAGGATTTTTTGTTAAATCGATATCGATATTTTTGCTAAAATCCTATTTGAAAAAAAATCTAGCGAACAATTTTGCATGTAGTATCTGGCAACAGCGGTTTTTATCCATTTAATCCAGAAAATCACCAACTTACTATTTTAATTTGTTTTTATTAAGGTAACTTACATAAAATAGACAATTGACCAAGAGGAACAAATTTGTGTTTGTGTACATGAAAGTTTGAAACAAATTTTAAACTGAGCAAAAAACAAAACAAAAAAAATGTTTCTATTTATAAGTACGTACTCTTTTTCCTTTGAAACTTCTTTTTAAGGTTCTTCTTTTATGTGTAATCTCAGGCCCATCTCATGTTAAATGTTCATAAAAATCCAAGTAAAATTGAATTTTTCAAAAAAACGTGACGTAATAGAAATTTTTCAATATTTTTTTTGAAATCAGCACCAAAAAATACATAAAGTTCAGCTATCAATTCTCTTGTATTTTTTCATCGCAGGCTTGTGTTATCTTCAGTTTCTTCTTAATTAGCTATACATCTGTTTTGTTGTTGCCGATAGGATTTAATGGATATTATTCCAGAGAAATCTGCCACTCACAACATCACCCAAATGCAATTCAAATGAGATGGCCACATGTTATAAACAATTAACTCAACTTCTAAACACAGAAAGGAATAAAATGATTCTCAAGAAATGAATAAAATGGTCTAATGGACAATAATCTTTAAGGTAATCAGCAAAACGCGTCAGATTTTGAGATTAATGGAGAGATAATATTTTGAGATTACATCAATCACGAACAAAAAATAAAACAAAGACAATGTTCATAAGAAGATGTGGTCAGTTTCTAAAGCCGAGAGTTCAAACTTCTTAATTAGATACATGTCTGTTTCGGTGATACGATAACATCTCGTGAACATTATGGTCATTAACAAAAGTAAAATACAAGATGACAACATGTTTCCAACAGTTAAGTCCTGCTCTTAACACAGAAAAAGAATAAAATAGCCTAATGCATATAATAATCATATCATAATATAACATAATAAAACTAAAAACAAAAATGTATAGCATTATAACATTTCGAGATAAACGATATAATGATCATGAACAACAAATTAAAACTTCATACGATGGTGTGGTAAGTTCCTAGTGCCCATAGCCCCACTTCTTAATTAGATATACGTCTGTTCCGATGATAGCGATAGTATCTCTTGAACATTATTTGTCACTAACAGAACCACCAGAATGCAATTGAAATTACGAGGTGGCCACATGTTCCAAACATTTAACTCCAGTTCTTATACAGAAAAAGAATGGAAAGATACAGATAAAAAGAATAAAATGGTCTAATGGGTATATAAGATAATAAGCATAAACTAAAATAAAAATGTGCAACATTTTGAGATAAACGGTATAATGAGCAATAAATTAAAACTTAATTCCATGATGTGGTCAGTCGCTAGTGCCGATAGTTCCAACTTTTTCTTAATTAGACGTCTGTTCCGATGATACCGATAGTATCTCTTGAACATTATTTGTCACTAACAGAACCACCAGAATGCAAACCAAATTACGAGATGGCCACATGTTCCAAACATTTAACTCCAATTCTCATACAGAAAAAGAATGGAAAAATACAGAGAAAAGAATGCAAGTGCATAATGGATATATAAGATAATAAGCATAAATAAAAACAAAAACGTACACGATTTTGAGATAAACGGTATAATGAACATGAACAATAAATTAAAAATTAATTCCATGATGTGGTCAGTCCCTAGTGCCGATAGTTCCAACTTCTTCTTAATTAGATATACGTCTGTTCCGATGATACCGATAGTATCTCATGGACATTATCTGTCACGAACAGAACCACCAGAATGCAATCCAAATTACGAGATGGCCACATGTTCCAAACATTTAACTCAAGTCCTTATACAGAAAAAGAATGGAAAAATACAGAGAAAAGAATGCAAGTGCCTAATGGATATATAAGATAATAAATAAAAACAAAAACGTAACCGATTTTGAGATAAACGGTATAAGGAACATGAACAATAAATTAAAAATTAATTCCATGATATGGTCAGTCCCTAGTGCCTATAGTTCCAACTTCTTCTTAATTAGATATACGTCTGTTCCGATGATAGCGATAGTATCTCATGGACATTATCTGTCACTAACAGAACCACCAGAATGCAATTCAAATTACTAGATGGCCGGCCAATGTTCCGAATAGTTAACTCCACTTTTTTCCTCCACTGTGACCATCAACACATCGCTCAGCTAATTCGGCGATAACCGTAACCAATAAGGCTGGGGTGGAAATCGGCGAGAATTATTCAGGTTAGCAGTATTAATAGAACCACGGGAGATTAGGCGAACAATTGATGGACGGAACGCTAATGGGTAGAAAGGCAAAATCAATTACCGTCTTCAGTTTCAGCTCGCGTACGCACAGGGAGGCTAGGTGTACAGCAGGGGGTTGGATTAATTTGATGGGGGCGATATAATGAAACGCCCCGAATGAATTCGCGCGATGCCCAGGTAATGTTCGTTTGACTTGTTTGTCTATCGGAAAAGTGCCACAGGTGTTTGCGATTCGATGATGCGAAGGAAGTTTTCGGTAGTTTTGATGTTCTCCTGGATTAATTAGTAGTTGCAGAGAGATGATAACGTATATGAGCGAGCCGTGGTTGTCAGTTTATAAAGGATTGAGGAATTATTTTGTAGATACAGATAAAATTAAACGATGCGGTGGACATGTGCAGAGCCTGTTCAATATACAGTGGCGCAAAAAGTTTTAAAACTATTCCTAATTAAAATAATTAGTTTGCACAGCAGATAACTTGAGTATGGTCTCGGTTCAGTGAAATATTGTTTTCCGAATGTCATTACAGTTCAGTGAAAATTTGTTTTCATTTTTAAAAATCCTTTAAAACTACATGTGATGCTTTTACAGACAGCTATAATGCCAGCTTCAAAATATTTTTAGATAATTATTAGATTTGGAATAAAACTGAAGATAAAACTGGATTAGCAACAAAATAGAGAAATGGAATGGCATAAATATTATTATTTTTCTATTTGAATATTTCTCAATACTGGAACCACACAGCCGTAATTTTTTCTTTTTCATTTTAGTTTACATTCACCAAACTATTTACTCAATTTATTTTCAATTAACTAGAAAAAATATATTTTAGCAATATAAAATATATTTGAAGTCACAACATAATAAAGCACACAACAGCACCGACAAAAGCGTTCAGGATTTTTTTTTCCCAACTAAAGAAGAAACATGCATGAGCTATGATTCACTTCATACCCTAGAAATGTCGCATTCAATTTTTTCAAAAATCGAAAACACAGGGATACTTCTTATCTGTACTTATAAAAGGCAATGTTTGTGTGCGTGCGTGCGATGTCCAGACGAATCTATCGCACTTACAGCCTTGAAATTTTGCACATATGTAGTCTTAAATGGTGACTCAATGCACCTCAAAGCCGAATTTTTAAAATTTGATCTAGAAAATTTGTTATTTAATGTTTTGTGTTGTTTCGGCTGATTTTTCGCACTAATTTCTCAATAGCATAGCTTCAGATAATTGTACGAAAAAAAATAGATACACTATCGGAAAGAGCAAACGATTTCCGTTCTAATAAAGTTAGTTTTGAATTTCTAACGTAATTTACCGAATTTTGAGAAATTTTTAAATAATAGTCAGTTTTGCCATCGAAATTTTATTTTTGTTTTTAAATTTGCTGCATCCGACTTTCTAATAACACTATTATTTTGAATTTTTTTCAACTTATAACTAGAACGGTTCTGTCGGATTTAAAACAAGAGCGGTTAAAATATCTTTTCCCGTTTTTTTTTAATTAATTTTTTTCATGGTCAGTTGAAAGTTATTTTTCTCTAGCGAGCTTCCTCCCGCGACACTTTTCCGGAATTTTGCTGGCAATTTAATTGGTGCAGAGCGCAGATGACGTCATAACCTTCCATTGAATGACTTTGATTATTATTTTCGACAGTATCTTAACGTATTTATTCGTCCGCATACTTTGCTTTCATTATAATAATGATTTTCACGGTGCAATTTTTTAATATTGTTATGGATTACTTTTCAACAAATAAAATGTCATTATCGCGAAAGCGGGAAAATCAATAATGTGTATCTTTTGTTTTCAAAACTTGTTCATGTCATTGTGGGCGGTTTTTATTTTCTTTCTGTCTTTTCATTTTGTTGAAGTCCTGATTCCACAGGCAACGCCGTGCACGTACTGCTAGTTCCCTATATTCTGATTTATTCATCTCCATGAGATGGTGTTTGAAAATTCATTTTGCTGTTTTTCTAATCATATCGGGCTTCTCGGCAATGAACTATTTGACTGTGCTGCTATAAAGCAGTCTCCAGAGTTTTATAGCACCAAATCCTACGCAGTGGCTTGGAAGCGACTATTACCAGTTACATTCATATTCTTTGACAAAAATCATGGAATCAGCAGTTTCAGTATAAACTGCAAGCCATTAAAACTTTGAATACTTTTTGTCGGCTAATCATATGGGAACAACGAATGAAAGAGATTCGATTTCGCATCTGCCACACGTTTTATTCATTGTTGTCTTTTGTTGGTTGAGACACCAGTGTGCCCAACCGATCGAGTTAAATTGACAGTAATTCATATTTTACTTCGTTCGCATCAAGTGGGTTGTTTTAATTCATCAGTTCGAAACTGGTTAGGAAAAATTCCCTTCCATCTGCATTTAAATTTTTATAGACAACTGGCCTTTTATCAATATGCTATAGATACCAAGTTCTTTCGAATTTTGTTTTTATCATCTGGTAATTTTTGATACATATTTTATCATGACATTTAATTTAGATTCCTCTTACTCCATATTTGCAACACCACTTCCAAATCTGGATTTGTGCCATTAAATCAAATTCAAACAACTAAAAAACCATAACATGGTGAAGTATCCTTAATGAATTCAAGGCAAAATTTAAATGCCTCATATGCATGGTCAAAGAATACCTAACTTTTTTCAAAAAAATCGATGGTTCTAGAATTTAAAAAAAAATTTCGTTCCTGTCATTGAGCAATGGAAAAAAACTACTTTAAATATTCCTCGTGAACCAAAATTTACTACCAGCATACTTTAAAACATCTAACACATTATAACTTTATTAACGGTTTCTTGAACAAAACTCTTGACAATTTCATCCATGACGTTAATTTGCTTTAGAAAGCAGAATTTTGTTCTTTGCTTATCTTTAAAAGCTTCTTTGAAGATTCAATTTTTTTTAAAACTACAGATGTCACAAAGAGTAATGTGTCAAAAAACAACTTCACCATAGAAGGCTGGTAATGTATATGGTATTATTTCATACAAATAAACGCAGTAAAAATTAGTCAGGTGTTTAATTCAGTTTTTGTGCCTTCGGAAAGCGTTAATCGAATCCCACATCATCTTTGGAAGAATATAACCGATAAGTTAATCGATACTTAGGAAATTAACTGTTCATTCACAACATTTCATACATTAGACAAATAAATTAATCACCAAATATTTCTGATTCGCAAAAAAAATTAATCAAATCATCACAGCAGTACTAAAATTCAATAACGCTCAGTCCATAAAGCAATATCTAAACAAATAATCAGACAAATTACCATCCACCAAACACGAAAAACAAGTCACTTTGGGTGGAAACATAACCTGCAACACCTCAGAAATCGAAGTAAACATTTCCAGTGGCTACCACATTACCGTAAGCAATTTCTGCGACCAAAGATATAAATCTGTCGCAGAGTCGTAGTCGTAATTGTTAAATTTGAAGCTGTGAATTTCACGCGCTTTCCGAAAATGCCTCAGTGCTAAGTGGTAGTTAAACTAACGGCTACGGTCTCAACTCCACAACGGGCAATTGCACCAGTCACAATACAGAGGGTAGTAGGTGATTTAGTGCTGCAAAATACCGTTTATCGAACCTTTTGGTATAATGACAAAATAAATAGCTCAGTGGCCGCGAAAAATGTCGAGAGTAAGCATCTGTTTTAAAGATAAGATACAGAGGTTTATTGTTATTTCAGTTAATAGGTTTTACCCGATGTAAAATCATTTTGCAATCGTGGAGAACAAAAACAATTATTGATTAAATTATTTTGAAAACAATTATTGATTAAATTATTTTGAAAACAATTATTGATATTAAAAATAAATTATTGATATTGATAATAATATATAAAATCAGATACAATTTTTAAATGTGTTTCATACTGAATGAAGTTCTTACAATAACTTTAACTAAATTTGTCACAATCTGATCTGAGATATTGTTGTCAAGCTAAAAGACCGCGTACAAGTCTTCTAGTGTTGCTAAATAGAAATAAAAGCTGGTATGAAGTCCTTTTAACGATCCCTACCAAAATACAATACGGAGGAAAAAAATTTAACAGAAAGTTTCTCGACTTTGACTGTACACGTACAACTGGATGAAAAGCCCGTTTAAAAGTGCAAAACAACCCATCGGCAACGAATACGAATTCATCAATTAATTAATGGTTATTGTAATAAAAATACAAAGCCCATACCTGTCAATCTAAATTCAAATGCACCCAAAACTCCTGAAGTAATCGAATTGTTTGAGTAATTTAGCGTAGATAAAAGGCGCTGGTATTGGCATTAAAATGAACAATATTAATAGTCGAAACAAACTCGCTGGGTTGCACTTACTTTTAACAAATAGAAGAGCTCCCTCCACACATGCTCTGAAAGTAGACTTAAAGATTAAAGTTTCTTAAAAATGAAACTATCTTCGGCAAATATTAATCGCCGAAGGAAGGAAGAGCGGAAAATTATGAGTTAATGCGGGAAAGGCCGAAATTAAAATCGCTGATTAATAGCTTCGTGCTCTCAAAACAGTTTTCTTACTTTTGGTACCGATTAATTTTAATGCTAATTACGCGCTTAACGTAAGCCTGCTAATTACTCACGTATAGTCTTTAAAGGATGTTTCTTACTTTGTGTGTATATTATTTTCCTTCTCCTTATTCGCCACCTTCCAAGTTAAAATTCACTACAGAGTTAAAAGTTTTATATTGATAGGCGGCAGAAACACAAGGTGTTCCGGTTCTCAGGAAAAGCATCAATTCTGGTGCTGTAGGTAAAGAGTTTCGCTGTTATAATCGATGGAAGTTATGGATAACGGCAAGTTTTTGTTTTTTTTGTGAATTCTTTCCGATGAAAAGTGTGAAAGATATTTTAGAGATTGTTATACAGAACATCATGTTCGGCTCACTGAAGATGATCGTATTTCAAAAAATGAAATTTTATAGGTAATCTTTGAGGAAATCTTCCGTTTAGCGATTACGATAACAATGGATAGCAGTAGTTCTGCAACCTTAAACTTCTGATGGTTTGATCTCTAAATTGATAGGTAAAGAGCACGTTTAACTAAAAATATATAAAGGAAGGCTTTCGAATAAATCCAACAAATGTTAAAATTTCGTTTCTACAGATAGTTTATAATTCATTATTCTATTCAATATCTGATTCCATAATATAATAAACACGTTGTTAATAATACAGGGTGGTTATAAAAAAAACTGCCCATATATGACCACCTAGAGAGGAACGGAATAAAATTTTGAACGCAGGTATTATACGGTATGCGCTCAAGAATGATGTGCAAAACAATAGTCCAGCTCTCACAGTTACGATTACAGTGGAAAAATTTCGAAATTTTCAAATATCAACACCCACTTTTTTTTCACAGAAACGTGATCCTCACATCGAAAAACTTAAAATGGAGATGGAACGATATTTTTAGCGCGAAAAATGGCGGTACTAGGTAGAGACAAAAAAGTGGGAAAAGTAGAGCTTTACTACTGCTTCTCTGTCTTTTATTGGTTATTTTAACTATTTATTATCTCTACATAGTGCCGCTATTTTTCGCGCTAAAAATACCGTTCCAACTCCAATTTAAATTTTTCGATGCGAGAATCACGTTTCCGTGAAAAAAAAGTGGGTGTTGCTATTGGAAAATTTCGAAATTTTTCCACTGTACCCGTAACTGTGAGAGCTAGACTATTGTTTTGCACATCATTCTTGAGCGCATACCGTAAAATACCTGCATTCAAAATTTTATTCCGTTCCCTCAAACGGTATGCTCTCTAGGGGGTCATATATCGGCAGATTTTTTTATAACCACCTTGTATATTCATGATTGATATCATATAAGAAAACAGTTGCAATCTTTTGTTCACAAAATTAAATTCAGTCACTTCAAATCGCATTATAGTGGTTTCATTCCTCTTTGAAATTTGTTACAATCACAAAGAAGGCTGGTACAATAAAGAATTCCTTTTATTATACCGACCTTCTTTGTGATTGTAACAAATTTCCTTTCTTTTCATTCGTAATTCGATTAATTGTCTGCAGTAAATCTCATATAACTAATCCATAATCATAGAAATAAGAACGTTTTTTTACAATTTTATGATAGCTTAAAACAGAAAGACACTTTAACAGCAACGGAAAACCAACTGTTTTCCTATTTCTTCTAAACTCTGATGCTGAATTTAAGCTGATGGTTTAATAATTGTGGTAGTGTATTGTTTGTCACCCATTTAATCAATTTCCATCATAAATTTTACGCCATGTTGGTATAATGTGGGGAAGAAATTTTCTTTTATAATGTAGTCTAATAACAAATAATCTTCCACATATCGCCAATAAAATACAAATTACGACAGGAAACAACTATACACAAGGTAAAAAAAATTTCTTTCGAATGGTTGTCACATCATTAATCCTAGTAATGTTTCTAGAACTGGAAACAATGTTATATGATAGTAAATATTTTAGTACTTTTACCAAAACATAAGAAAATTATAAAATGTCGACAGCTAAATAAAAATAAAGCTCTTTCTGCGCGCAAGCTACCATTTCATTTTAGATATGTCGGTGATATTTTTAATATTGATTTCTCAATGACGTCATCCTAACAGAAATTGCC
>BGPR01000564.1:0-31717 GCA_013235015.1 Araneus ventricosus | reverse complement strand
AAGTTGTGGGCTTCCAGACGACAGCTGTTATTAAATAGAATGATCAAACAAATAAGAACATTCCAAAATGATTGCACTAAAAGAATCATTGATTGGCTACTAGCACTCACAAAATGTACTAATTTCAAGTTCCACAATTCAAAAATTTAGCAATGGAATGTCTGCAATTTATAAGCAGAAAAAAAGCAGAAATTCAAATTTAAGTAAGTGCTGTAGCTAAAGAATAGAACACTTTTAATAACTGGCTATAAAAATATTACAGAATGTCAACAAAATTCCAGTAATTTTCAAAATACAAATAAATTTTCATCGCATTCCTTTTCATTCCCCAAAAGAGTTTCTTTGTGAACCTCATTTGGGCTTGCAAATTAATTAATTTAGAAACTGCCAGAAGTAACAGTTAAAATTGTAAATTCAATTACTTAAAATGCCATCCAGAAAAAAGTAATATATTAAAAGAAAGTGACTAAAAATTATGCTGTGCAGGAATGATAGACATTGATCTCGAAATGGCCTTAATTCATTGCTCTCTGCACAATCAAAACTTTTAAGAAAAAGGAATTCAGAAGAGTTATTTATCTTTTTAAATCGCAGTCATTCATTAATGTAAATGCTTAACCCTTAAAAGACTGATTTTTAAAATGTGTTTTGACTTTCATTTATTGAATAAAACATGGGAAAAAATACTTTAAAAAATCCAATTTTGTTTTAAGTATGGTTAATGACTAAAAAACAGTTTGTTACCAACTGAGCTTTATTTCAGAAGCAAATTCCTTGATAACATTCTATAATGTCAAACACAGACGAGTTTTAATAAATAATAATACGAATAAGGAATTTCCTTCAACATTGTACAATGAAATATGGTATTCTAAAGCGTATAAAGCTAAAATGATGCAGCCTCAAGTGAAAAACATCAATTTGTTTTTAATTTTTTTTTTGTCAGCACTCAGGCTGCCATCTGCTTTTTGTAAATTGATTTAATAAGTAAACAAAGATATTATAAATAAAATTGCACTTAAATTTATAAATAACGATATAAATATGTAATAGGATGCACAATTCAAGTATCTCTTGCAAACGCGCGCCCGCTGGAAGGTTAACAAAGCAAAATATAAAATAAATGAAATACCTGTAAAACGATTCCTGTATTATCACTTAGCTGCAGCTTTAAGCATCAAATTATACTCAGTGAAGGAGTGGGGTTTTTATGGGATGGTAATAATTTACAATTTAGTTCGGATCATATTCACTTTGATAAAACAATCTGCCCTCACATAAGAAATATAGTGCACGAAATAAATTTATTCCACTATAATAAAATTTATTCAAAATGAAAATAAAATATTTCAGCCTTAATCAAATATGATTTTCACAAGAAAAAATATTATCACTTGTATTAATTACTTTCCACTATAAAACGGATGATTCACACAACAGTCTCCGTCCAAAGAGGTTATTGGCGCATCTTTGCATATACAACTTCTTGCATCTTTCAAACTGAAGGCTATTATTTTTACCCTATTCACGCAATTATGAGATAGAATTAGTGAACTGGTGAGCGAATTTATTTAAATTATTCAAAAAAAGTCGTAAATCATAAATATATTCGAATTACAGTTCCATGTACCAAGTGTCAAATTTTTAGTGCATAGCATTTGAATTGTAGTTCTATGTACCAAGTGCCAAATTTATAGTGCATAGTATTCGAATTGTAGTTCCAGGTACCAAGTGTCAAATTTATAGTGCATAGTATTCGAATTGTAGTTCTATGTGCCAAGTGTCAAATTTATAGTGCATACTATTCGAATTGTAGTTCTATGTACCAAATGCATACTATTTAAACTGAAGTGCAATTATATAGTTCTCTTTTTAACAGCGCAAAAGACACAAATACAGAATGAAAACGACTGTAAACCTACATGTATGCCCTCAAAACACTAACCCCCCCCCCCCCCCCCTCTGCGTACTGTCCTAAGCTCATTTTGTGAAGCACTTAAATAGGTTAACGCAAACTCCTCAAACGGTACAGACTAATTCCTAATTTCAACCACATGGGGTAGGGGTTGGGGGCATACTTAATTTGCCATTACACAGTCCTAACTGCTAATCTCCCGAAAGGCTAGGGTAGGGAGCATCAGACTGCTCTCTCATTAATAACCGCAGCAATTAATGTCACCTTGTAATGAAGACAGACCCCCTGGATGGCTATGATCGACAAAGGTTTGTACCTCGATGACACGAGGAGCACAAACAAAAATGCCTACTCATTAGGCATGCTGAAAGTTAGAAAGGATTCCGCAAGTGATTCTGGCTGGCACTAATTGCTGAGATCCAGACAATGAGATGGTGGAGATTAGTCCCAATTTTCAAACTGTTAACTAGAGTGGAAGAGATTAGGATATATTTATTTTCGGAAGAGCAAACATTCCGAAGTAATTAGAAAGTTGAATATATGGCTGTTGGATTTCGTTGATAATTTTCGGTGATAGCCATCAGGGAGATGGCACGTATCGATTCGGAAATAAATAAATAGAAATAATCAATGAACTGAATTTTTAGTTGCTATCAAGTAGTTTTATTAGGCAATAAAATAAGTTTTGGAAAGTGGAATATATGACTGTTGCTTCCGTCAATAATAATTCTCAATGATATAGTCACCAGAGAGATGAAACATATCGCTTCAAAAATAAATAACTGCATAAATAAATGAAAAAATAATCAACGATTAAATCTAAAGTTTCGATCAAATAGTTTGATACGAAATAGAATAATTTTTGGAAAGAAAACGGTTCGAAACAATCTGGTTAACCCTCCGATTGCCGAATTTTTTAATTACTATTTAGATGCAACGTTTGAAAACGTGTTCAAATACCGTTGAACCATTGCACGTTATTCACGTGCAATGCTTTATAAATATAATACGATTCAACGTTTTAAAAGTACTAAGTAAAACCATTAGCTTACGAAAATCGCAAGATGCAGCAAAAATTATACTTACTTCTATACAGCGGAAATCGCGAGATCAATAGTTAAAGGATTAAATTTAGCTTTATTAAAGTACCGTTTTAAAGCTACATGCGGGATCCAGAGATCACACAAGCTTGGAGCAAAAAAAGCTGAATTTCATATACCGAGAAATAAAATAAGTATGATTAATTGAACAATAAAAGAAATAAATTTATACAAAAAGTGCTGGAAATATTAAAAATATTGTAAAATTATTATATAAAAGAAAATTAAGAATGATAAAATCTGATACCGAAAAAGCTGAAATCCGCGTTTCCGTAGAAATGTGTCATGTTTGGGGATCTATTGAGACAGACTTCATACTAATGAATCGTGGTCAGACGACACTTGTGTCGGCACTCTTCTTCTCAAACTTCCACACCACACCAGGAGGAGGATGTTTGTCTCCGATTCCCAGACGTATTGTTGGAAGCAAAAAGCTGTACCATAGAAGGGGCAGTCTGGAGCATGCGCAGTTTTCTGCCAGCTTCCTTTAAGAGCCCGGATTGTGGGTGTTGTTCCAGTAGTGTAGCAATAGTAGCTGTCGTCCTTGTTTTTATGTTCATGTTCCCCCTGTTGGTTTTATATACTGTTTTAGCTGTTTTAATAAAGTATCGTTTTGCCAAGATGGGCTGTATTATTGAGAGACTATTACACAAGATCTAAGAGAGAATCGGGTAGATCCAGATAACCTGCTTAGATGTGTTGTCATATTGGATGCAATACGTATCTTCTTTGCAAACTTCTTCAAATAATCCTCTACGCTCTATCTATGCTGTAAGTATTTATCTATTTCAGTTATAAATTTACAGAATATTATGGTTCAGAAAACTTGTCACATAGCAATGCCCAAACGAAGTGATTAACTTATATTTTATTTTTAGAACCATACAGGGTGATTCAAAATAATGCCAACAATATGAAAAGATAAATTTAGTGCGAGGAAACAAACAAAAATAACATAGAAATATAGGGCCTCGAGCACTTTCCAGAAGGTTAAGACGGTAATACATAACGTAAGGTTTAAGGTAATACATAAATGAAAGGATGACAAGCAATAACGAATCATTAAAAAGTTGCTTAGAATTCATTTCCGAGCAAAATACACATCACTACGAGAGGGGCTCAAAGTTTTTAAATTAATATCCATGATCCTTCGAATAACGAATCTTCTCAAAATTTGCAGACGTATCTTCAATACATCCTACTTCTTCTAAGCCTCTTTTTACTAAGCCGCCAAGCATGAGATACATATCACCCAGTTCACGGTTCTTAAAGCAATATACAGGGTGACAATTATTGAGCTATATGAAAAAAAACCTTGATAACTTTTGAACCGTTGGCGAGATTCAGTTAAAACTTGGCGGTTGAATGCAGGGCATGTTGGGATTTTTTTGAGCATGCGCACTCTTATTGTTGCTGTTCATTTTTCGTTGAAAATGTCGAAATACAGCGTTTCTGAGCGTATATCGATCGTCAAGGCGTACTATTCGAGCATCAACAGCCCGATTGCGGCTGAAAGGAAATATGCGACCGAGTGCAAGCTGAAGACAACCGATCCAATTGTCATAACAATCAAAAATGTGACTGAAAAGTTCGAGAGAACTGGTAATGTCGATGTCTCGACACTTCAGCGATTTTTGCAGAATTTTGCTCTTCGTCTGTGCCACGTCATGGCCATTGATGCCATAAGTTACACATGCCATAAGTTAAAACTTAATATCTGTAGTTACTTTTAAAATTTGAATAAAATTTTTGAACTCAGTAGCTTTTGAAAATTTTATTTTTTATTTCACAGAGCTCAATAATTGTCACCTTGTATGATTACTCGAAAGAAATCCGCGCCTAGATAAATGCAAATGATTTGCTTCCTCATGTTTACAAAACAACGCCCTCTAACATATTTAAATAGCATTTAGAAGTTTTCCCGTGTGATTTTTATTGATTGCGCGCACCTGATTTACCCTATCAATTGACATTATTTTGAACCGCGCTATAAAGCCAACTCGATATGCATAAAAAATGCTTTCAAAAATAATATACATGATTTCTGATGTCAGCATCTCTTTATTTGAAATAATACAAAACCTAGAGCAATGAATAAGGCATCAGAGGATAGGATTTTTTACCGAGTTCTGACATAGCATAGTCAGTGCAGAATCATCAATGGGCAGCGACACTTCAAAGAGTTGGAATACAGTTGCCAAATGCTGTATTTATCCATGGACAACTCTATGTAGCCTTTTGAAGAGTGACTAATTTAACAATACGTTTGTATCAATTACCGAAAATGACAAATAATCAAAATTATTGCATTCTGACATCAAATAATTATACAATGAGTTTTTGTTACGTTCATATCAATAAACTGAATTTGCTCTTTTCTGAGTTCTCTGCTGAGCATTTAATTTCAGCAACATAATATAAGTAATACCAAATAAAAGACTGAATCATTTTTCGGGGGAGAGGATTGATCGAATGTTGGATGAGCGAAAGTTCTGCACGAATTTACCGGCATTGTATTAATTCGCAACATTTTGTTTACTTTGATGTAGGAAAGAAATAGTTATGCACAAACGTCATCAAAGAAAAAACATCAGGTGAAAGTTTTACGTTCCGAAACATTAAATAAATGATGATATATTTAAATAATATCATCAGCAGTGCAAACAATACCGAACGGAAACGACTGTAAGCCAAAGCGACTGGGATCCAACGTAAAATCGTCCAATTTCCTCGAAACGTCGCCCCCATTAAAAAGGGAGGAAAGTTTCACTAAATCCTGAAACTCAATCCATCCAGGATTTATTCAATCTACGAAGAACTTCAACAACTTAAAAGAAAAGCTTCCCTTCCTTCCTGACTTTTACCTGTCGTACTTTTGGGACAAGAAAATCAATACCTAATTTCGCATCAAGGGGATATCTAGAGAAAGGGCGGTTCTAAATTCAAAGGAAATCACTTTAGTAGAGACGCCACACTAAAAACCCGGGGCCTTGCTTTGCAGAGGAAATAAAACCTCTTTACTTTTATGGCCCACTGAAAAACAGGAAAACGCATGATTACCCGCGTTTACTCAGGTAATGGAATTTTTCAGAGACAACAGTGGCAGCAGCAGTCGTACAGCTCCACTCGACTGCACGGAGATAAATAAAATGGAAGTATAGTTACAAATGGAACAATCCTGGTAGATTTTGTTTACAGATTCTTTGCATGACTAACGGATAGCAAATCAAGGAAATATGAATAAAGGTAAAAGATATTTTTCCGTCTTTTATCTTTTAAAGACGGCAGCGTTTCAAGCTATGTGAACAGGAAGGATTCGTTTTTCTGTATAAATAGAATTGAAGATTCTGCAGATTTAGGAAGATTATGAGTAAATGTGTAGTATGTTTCTGAATGAAACATGAAAAAATAAAATTTAAAATTTGGAACTCAGATCTCGCTTACTCGGGTAATGGAAATCTTAGGAGATAACGGCGATAGCAGTAACCGTATAGCATGGAGATAAACAAAATGAAAACATATGGAACAATCCCTGGTAGATTCTGCCTACAGATTCTTTCCAAGAGTGACAGATAAGCACATTTGGAATTATGAATGAAATCGAGAGATATTTTCAATCTTTTATCGCAAGCTCTGTAATAAAAAGAATTGAAGACAGATTCTGCAGATTTAGGAAGATTATGAGTAAATATTTTGTATGTTTCTCAACGAAATCTGAAAAATAAAATCAAAATTTAGAACTCGGGTCTTTTATACTAGGGTTAATGAGAATCTTTGGAGATAGAGGCGGCGGCAGCAGCAGTCATACAGCTAGGAGATCAACAAAACGGGAATATAATTATAAATGGAACAATTCCTAGGTAGATTCCTTTCAGATTCTTTCCAAGAGTGATAGATAAGCATATCTGAAAATTATGAATAATGTCAGAAGATATTTTCAGCATTTTATTGGCAGCTCTGTGAACAGGAAAAATTCGTCTTTCTGTATAAATAGAATTGGTTAGCGGATCTTGGAAGATTATGAGTAAATATAATGTATGATTCCGAATGTATCACGAAAAAAAAAATGAAACTTGAAAATTTTCGATAGCAAAGTTTCGCCCGTATTTTAAAGTTGTATATGCCTTAGCATTTTTTGCATTAAAAAAAATGAAATCTAGTTAGTATATCGTCACCTAACAAGCAACAACACCTATCTCAATTTCCTGAAATTTCAAAGAGGAAGATTCAAATGAATTTTTCGAAATTACTAAAGAATATTTCTGAATTTTTTAAAGATCTACTATAAACATGAGACTACATGTTCCAACCAGACGTGAAAAAAAATTAAAAATATCCGTTATTTCGCGAAAAAATCATTTGAATCTTCCTCTTTGAAATTTCAAAAAATTGAGATAGGTGGTATTGCTTGTTCAGCGACGACATTTAGAGTAGTTATATTTAGATTGCGTTCACAAATCGTTGAACGACAAACAGATAGGCAATCAGAGAAACCCGGATAAAAATAGTCTTCTTCCTTGAATCTTTAGCTTTTTTTTTTTCTTTTAGCTTTCAAAGATAGCGTACCAGCTCTGTGAATAGGAAAGATGCATCCTTTTGCATGAATATAATAAAAATTTAGGAAATTTTAAACGATCTAAAGTAAATACAGAACCTGAATGAAACCAGACATAACACAGGCTTGAAACAAAAAAAGGTGAACTTCATAAATAATGAATCATTGCAAACATAAATACCGAGAAGTAAAATAAGTATGAATAATTTCACAATAAAATAAATAAATTTATGCAAAAAGTGCTTGAGATATTAAAAATATTGTAGAAATATTATATAAAAGAAAATGAAGAATAATAAAATCTTATGTCGATAAAGGTGAAACCCGCATTTCCGCGGAAATGTGTCATGTCTGTGAAACACACAACGTAAAAAAAATAAGAATTCAGAATATTCGATCATAATGTGTTAAACAAGGAACGTCTTCGGCGTACAGCAATTGAAGATACGCATCTTTTAAGGTTTTTCATTCAGTAATTGATATCCGCTTTAAAATTGAGAGGGGATAGAAGTACTTAGAGTAGTCAGAAGTGTAACAATTTCTAATTACAGATATTTGCATGACTGACAGAAAAGGAAATCAAAGAAGTATCAACATAGGCAGGAGCATCTTCCATATTTCAAATATAAATGCAATGCGATCTGGAGGGATGCAAATAAAACAAAGATACAGAACAATGAGAATCAAGGATTTTGTGGGTTTTGGGACACGGAATAAATATCGCGTGTGTTTTAAAAGAAAAGCGAAAAATAAAATCGGTATCTAGAATTTATATGCTGCGTAGAACTTTCATTGAGATTTTCATATTTTTAGATTACAGTGGAATCTCCCTATAACGAAATCGGTTGGTTCCAGTTGAAAAATTCGCTATAGAGAAAATTTCGTTATACGGAGATTAGAGATTTTTGCAGTTATTTAAGTAAATGTTACAAACCTTTTAGTATGTCCCATAAGATCAAAAATATTTAATTATGACTTTCAATTAAAAATGAAGTAATTTTTATTATAGATTTGTTAAAATTATACTAATTTTTATTGTATAAATAATATGCTCGAAAGTGAAGACAATTCACCAATTTAGAGAATAATATGTACTAGTAAGGATAAACATAAAATGCGTATTGTCACATCGATTTGCTGTTTCCATCCCCTCTCCACCCCGATTCTTGGAATCTTGACGGGTAGAAATGTTGCTCCCTCTGTAGAAAGTCAGGTCCCCACAACTGCATTACCCTTCACATAGTTATCACATCACTATTGTTATGTGCTATCGCTGGAATGAACAATACGAGTGGTTCCAGAAACAGGCACGTGTGAGCGATTTGTTTGCACAGAAATTAGCAACTTTCTTCAAAAATGACAAAAATCGAAAAGATAAAGGTCTGAAAAAATTCGTTATAGGGAGACAACCACTTCGTTATACGGAGAATATTTTGAATGTTATTTAACATTCTGATTAAAAATTTCGTTATAGGGAGAAATTCGCTGTAGGGAGACTTCGTTGTAGGGAGACACTACTGTATTTATTCTATGAAAACTATTTTTTTATATTACTTGTAAAATAAAGGTATAAGAAAGGTAAAAAAAAAAAAGGCCGTTCACAAGAAAATGGAAGAAGAAAACATGAAGGGGGTTTCCAGTTAAATACTAGCAAAATAAAATATTAATGGGCCGAAGACTTTCAGTGTGCCTTGTTTTTAAAATTCCCTATCAGTCGCATAGATTTTTCTAAAATACGGATATTCGCAACCTAGGAAGTATCAATAAACCATATTTTACCGTAATTTCAATATAGAACTCGAATTCTTCTCGCGAAATGTAAAGGTTACTACATAAGCGAAGATATGCGCAAGGGAAATTTAAGCTCTGACATTCCATTTTGAAACCAGCCCAGTAGGTGTTACGATTCAAATTGTGAATGACATCCCTGACTTTTGCAGAAAGAAAAATTTGGCCAGAGGCATTTCAAAGGAATTCTTATCTAAAGCTTACTAAAAATCGAGTCGACATGCTATTTTTAACATGGCACAGAAAAATCAGAGAGGAATGTTAAGAAAGGTGAGAGCCATTTAAAAGTTATCACTGAAATAAAAATGCGTTTGAAATAGTTTTAGTTGCACTGATAGAAATAACATAATACAGTATGTATGTTCGCAGAATAAAAAAAAATTAAGTTCCAATTTTATTGAAACATATCGTATTTATAATTTCAAAATGCTTCTTGATTCGAGTTCTTCCTAAGAATGATTTTATTTAATATTTTATTCCATTTTGCTTTGGAAAGTATGATTTTGTTTCCATACATAGTATCGTCGAAAATGTGTTTTCTTTAACCAACGCACGAACTATACCTAAACTCGATAAAATATACATATTTATTCAAGGTATTTAAGGATCTATATATATATAAAACTTTAAGGTGCGTTCTCTTTTGTAACGATCGGTTTGTTTACAAAGCAAAACCGATAGCTTCCTCCATGTTAGGCATAATAACTGTTTAGTCTCGATTGCAGCGCCTTCCCCAAATCGGTGGCGAAGAGACAAACCTTCCAGTTCTAGCGAAGAGTTGTTGATAGCTGGACTGAAAAACCGGTGCTACTCTATTAAGCAGTTCATATTTACTACCTCCTATCAAGCGAGGTATTGTGAATTAAATGTCTATATTTGTATCTCCTACTAAGCGAGATCGGATAGTCTTAAAATGTGGTTTATTTCCACTGTTTAATGTTTATAATTAATTACTCCTTAGCCACAGTCTCTTTTGTTTTATATTTACCTATGTTGAATTTTAAAATAAATTATTGAAAAAGATATAGTCCATGTCCATTTTAATTAAAAAAGAGCTATCGCAAACAATAACTTCATAAGCATAGCCTACTACTATATTCGTTCTAGTGTAAAATAAATTTTCCTCTAAGAAAAAATGAGTTTAAGACTTAGAGTTCATAATATTTCTTACAATATAATAAAACTTGGGACGAAATTATTCAAAAGAGATCAGTTAGAAATGAAGCAGATGGGCTTATGCGAGCCAGAGAAAGCTCAGGTGAACATCAAAATGGTTGAAGTCCTCATCAACATTAAAATAGTTTAAGTCTGCAAAGGGCACATTGTATAAATTCACAAACTGAGGTGAACATCATGGGACTTACTATTGTCAACATTGTACATTGGGTATTTTTCCGTTATACGTACACTACTTGACGCCTTTAATGTCTTACTGAATTTCTTGGAGCGCTGAATCGCCAGCTTTGCTCAACTTCTATCTTGATGATAGTTGACGCGTGCTGCGATACAGGCAGGAAAATCTATAACATCATGCCCTCAGTTAGTCTCCGTCCCACTAACTTAATTAGAGAGGATGTTATCTTCTTCTCTCAACATGGCCCTTTCCCTGCCTACCTCAAAAGGTTTTACCTGTCTGACAGCGATTTTCGCAGCTGTGGTGGAATTGGCACGGCACTTCACTATGCCACGGAGTGCATTTACACAGTGTCTTGGCATATTAGGAAGCCAGCGCCAAACTTTGAACAAGGATGGCTGAAAAGAGTCGCCAATAACCTCGTCTCCAGGCATAAAATTCGTGGGATTATCAAATCCATGAGCGAAAACAGATATCTTTTCCGGCCTCCCTAGACTTCAACTTTCCAGTGAGCTGAACTAAAAGACTCAATTACCGGACATTCCCCCCCCCCTTTAGAAAAGAAAGGAATAACAACATCTAAAGAAAAGAAACTACGAACTAATAGTGTAACAGTGAAAATGCCTGTGCTGTACATAGTGTAAATATTTCTTTCTTTTTGTCTATTTTGCTTTACTTTTTTCTTAAATAAAATTCCCGTGTCTTGCCTATCAAAACCGTTCAGTGACCGGTCTGGTCACGGGTACGGGGGTAAGAGACGGCGTTCTGTTCCGTATTTTTGGCACGCTGAAGCGTCAGGATCCAAAATGCACCAATTTGACTAAAATGCATGATGTGCGAAAAACACCAATACCTCCTAGGTGTTGGCATAACGGAGCGCAGATATTCTGCGCAGGATCAGCTAGTACTTAGTTAATAGCCAGGTTCAGATTTTTGTAATTTCACTGATTATGTTTAAGCGCGTGATCGCTGGGAATGATGTTCCTTTCCTCCTCCTGTGTGTACATTATTAATTTTAATTTATATAAACTGAAACTTTTCGCCCTAATGGCGGGTGAAATTTCTGTTGCTCCATTATTCATGTTGGTTCTATGGGTCATGAAGCAATAAAGAAAAGGCACAAAAACAATCATTTGCGTACGGAGCCAATTGGATATCATCAGGACAAGACAGAGAAATAGTAATCACATTGCCAAATAGGACTTTCTGAAAGATTTAAATGTTTAATAAATGTAAAGACAAGACAATCAACTTGATAAACAGTATTTTCCTCATGTATTAGTAATTATCTTATCACATGAAGTCATGTGAAGCCTATTCCCAAGACATAATTTCCATAAGAAAACAAAACCGTATTACAGAGAGATAACAAAGGATTCTAAGCGCAAAATTCCATTAACAAATCCATTTCACAGCAATAATTAGCAAATTTATTTACTATGATTCGACGTCTGAAAACGCATTTGTCTCACGAACCTCATTTCCCTCAATGTTTTCTTTACACTGAAATAGTTAATCTCCAAGATAATAACTGCGCGAGATAATTATATGCCAATAATTTTACCAAACACACCACAATATTTCACTGAATCTTTTAAAACTGCATAATCTATGGAACACAACTTACATCTCACTTAAGTATGAATTAATCGGAACTACATTAAAATTGCATTTGTCGACAATATTTGGATAATACAAATATTGTTTATCGATAAATGCTTTAGAAAATTAACTGTATTATGAATCCGTTAAAATTCATAATGCAGTGAAAGAACACATTTGCAGGTCTTCATCAGAGCATTCCACTCATTTGGTTAAGTCATGCCAATGAATTTATTTGAAATGGTTTCAGTGGAAGAATTTAAATCCTGGAAATTAATTTCATGTAGTTTTAATCTCTCTATTCTCTCTGGTATAGTTTATCGGCTCATGAAAAATTGTTTGATCCGTTTAAGAAAATTTAAGACTTCTGGGACTCTTCCATGCAAACAGGGTGTCATATTTGCTATTTCTCAGAATAATATTCTAAAGTTATGAGATTTGAGTAATATGGAAAATGTTTCATAACAATAAATTAAGGAAATCAAAACTCTTGCTGGGAAAAGATTCAACTGAAAATACAGTCGCATTGTAGTTTCCATTTACCACTTAATTTTAAATATAGTTTGTTTTATTCACTTCAAATACAATATTCCAACCTTGCATTTGTAGGACTTTGCAACAAGTTTAATCAGAGCTATTTTTTTAATGAATACATTTTGAACTAATTGATCATTACCTCACACAGATGGAACAATTAAATACTCCACTACAGAGAGATTATTTACTTCTTTTATTTCAAAATTTCTTATCATTTTTGCTACAATTTATTATATTTTTGTTACTTATTATCATAGTAATAATAAACTAGTTGTAGCTAGATATTATTATTAGAATAATAATAAAAATCTCTGTAATAAATTCAGCATAAGAATAGAACAATTATTCCGGAAAAATTACAAGCAGTATTCGCACAACATTTGCTCAAGTGCCAAAATATGACTACAATATTACATTTGAAATGAAATAATTACGTAATACAGAAAATACTTATATAGAGAGAGAGAAAAAATTCAATCACAATATTCCTAGTTCATCATACTTAACTATAATTAATAATGAAATGAACCTTTATTTAGCTTATAATTAATTACGAAAGCTGAAAGTCAATTTGTGTCATATAATAAACCTTAGATCCTTATTAAAAAGTATTTATTTTTCATTACTACGATTTTATTCCGCTAGTACGTCAAACTAATCATTAAATGACGATAACTTACATAATTTAAAGCGAAGGGAAAACTTTAAAAAGAATATAAAATATCACAAGCAGGTACAGATTAAATTTTAAAAAGACAATAAGGGTTATGTTTCATTTTATGCTCGATTGAAACTAATCATTTAATCATCTTGAATAAATAAATCCAACCTCAGATCTCATCCAAAGAAAAATATATGTAATGAAACACAAAGGTGCTACTCAGGAAATAAATATTGTTTTTGAAATATTTTACAATATAAAAATGGAGAATAGAAATTTATCAGTAATAACTCTTCCATTTGAAAGATGAATTCTCCGATATAATCAAACAAAGTGAATTGCTTTAATTTACTGCAAAGATTTTTTTTATTAATTGCAAAGAGAAATTAAAAACTTAAACTATGCCAAATAATAAAAATGAAAGCGGAATCCTTATTATTATATTTAGAATTTATAAATCTACTTAAGAATGGACCTAATGGATAATTTATTTGAGAAACAAACGGAATGGAAGGGTTAAAAATAATATTAAAGAACAAGGGAGAAAATAACTCGATAAAGAAATCATTTGTATTCAAAATACGACTCCAATGGATTGTTAGCCAAAATTGAAAAGTTTCTCAATACTAATTAATAAGTTTTAGAAACTAAGAAATAAATACTTTTTGAAATCCGCGAAATGAATAGAATTCAAATTATAATCACTTCCAGACGCAAATTTCTTTTATTTCGCTTGTTTTGTTCCGTTTCGGAGCAAAACATTCATTAACTGATGAAAACTATGATTATGAATGGAAAAGACGAATGATTTTGAGAATAATAAAACGTATCCATCATGAAATATTAATGAATAAAATGTTCATAAATCTAAATAAAGAGAAGTTATGCGATTTGAAAAAATAATCCGAATTCCATTTCCGCATTTTAACATTGTTTTTTGTTGCTATTGTTATATATTTGAATATTTTATTTATTTGTTATAGAATGAAAATTCAAAACACGTTATTTAATTGATGTTTTTTCTTATTCTTAAGTATTAAATTTGTGATATTGAAAAATCTCTAACTCAGCATGAATCTTTAAATACAATTTTCATTTTATTAATCCATTATTCAAAGAACCAAAACACCGAAATTTCAATGAATATAAAATCCATACATTTAAAGCAATCGGTATAAAATTAATTTCCATTTTAAATTTATTTTTGTTTTGGTTCTTTATTACTTATTTTTTTGTTTGGTTTATTTATTACTTAGTGAAAAATAAAAGCATGTTTTGTTTTATTGAATTGTACGGTTAAACACGAAAGAATAATTTTTGTGACATTCAAGTGCCAGACATAACATAAAAATTTCAGTACAATTTAAATCCTATTACTCAGATTGAAATATGCAAAATATGAAAATATTAATGAATATAAAAGCCACATATTTATAATTGATAAAAACTAGAGAAATATTTGCAGGTAGAAATTTTATCAAAATCTAAAATATGATTTTAAAACTAAACATATTATTTAAATAACGATTTTACTTCGATAAAAATTTTGGCACATCACAAGAAGGAAATCAATAAAATACACGCATAAATTTCTGATCACTAACAATGAAAATTTTATCGTTTTCTCTTTTATCACCGTCAGATATACCGGTCTTATACCGGTTTGGTGTTTTTGCTCTTAATCTTTTTGTGCTTTGCTCTTAATCTTTTTAGTGTTTTTAACGTTAAGCTTTTTGTGTTTTTGCTCATTGGGTTTTTGCGGTTTTTTTTTTTCTGCTCTTAATCTTTTTGTGTTTATAATGTTAAGCTTTTTGTGTTTTTGCTCTTTGCGTTTTGTGTTTTCGCGCTTAATCCTTTTGTGCTTTGTGTTTTTGCTTTTTATCCTTTTTTCTAGAGTTTATTGTTGTAAACGATGACTTTTAAATTGTTCTGCTCACCCCTTGGAGTTCTTTGTAAATTCTTTTTTAATGTAGTTCATTTCTTTTGTTTTATGTTTCCCCTCCGGCCTCTGGAAGGCCTTACACCCTCTTTGGTAGCGGGTTGTAAGTAAGACAGATATAGATTAAAACTCAAACTTCTTCATTTTCATAACAAAAGAATTCGAAGGAAATGTTAGTGACGGTTTTTAAAACATTTTTAATTGTAAATTTGGCTTATCTATCACAGACATCTATTTTCGATTCTATTCTTATGTTTAAAAATATCCATCCATATAACATCAACTGTGAAGAAAAAAATTGAAAATTTTCTGTCTGGAAACCCAGTCTCGCCAATCATGTTTCTAAATTATTAAATTTGACATAGCACGTACGAGTTTTCTTTAATTTTGATTAATTATAGTTTTTATGACACAATAGAACCTCCGGAACTCGAACTAATTGGGGCTGACCTCTGTTCGGATTCCGGAAAATTCGGTTTATCCTTAAAATTCGATAAAATACTCTTGATATACCAAATGCAGTGAGTATTGACTTTGGGTGCTCTGTGAAAGAGTACGAAAAGAGGTATCTGTGATTCGCATCGTCAAGCAGGTTTAGTTCCTTAGGTCAAAAGAAGATAGTCGAATTTTTTTTCTAGCAATTAAGGTGCTATAATCATTTTTAAATGCCAATTCAAATACTTCTTTTAAGTTAGGAATAATCGTTAGCTTTGTTTCTGATTCCTAATTGTTACATTCCTTCGTTTTTCAATAAAAAATTTTCAAAAAGATGTTCGAATTATCTGAAATTTCGGATTCCAGAGGTACCACTGTATTATTATTAATAATCCATCGGGAGGAACCGACATGATAAAGTTAGAGTTATAATACCCCAGAAAGCAATTTTAGTTTGCAGCAATCTTGCTCTGCAAATCTGCAACAAGTTTGACACGGCAAGAGTGCAAGCTTGAAAGAAGTTAGTCACCACGCGTAAACTTGTCACAAGCTTGCCGCGTCAAATTCATTGCAAACTATAGCAAACACAACCTCGGATTCGAACCCCCGACCTCTGGCTTCCTAAGCCTATCGTCTTACCCATTCAGCCAGCTAGACTCTGTGAGAAGAAGATAGATTGCGCTAATAGATCGTGCATCTACGATTTATTTTAAAATGTTTTCTTGATTTCATTAATTTCTTAAATTTTGAGTTGAGAATCCGATTTGAAGTCAAAGAGAGAGCGATTTTCGCTAATAACTACGTTTTGCTAATAGAATAAATAATAAAATTAGGGTTCGAAAGTATTACTTTTAAAATGGGACAAAATGTAAGTTATTATATTTCAACAAACATTGACTGTTTTTTAGGTTTAATTTTGTTTATGAACGTTAAAATTTCAACATTAAGAAAAAAACAAGATAGTTTTCTATAAAGTGCGAGTTCTATATTTAGTAAAAAGATGGAAAATTTTTCAAATTTTTTCTTCTAGAAAAAGTTTTTTTTTTACAAATTATCATTGATTTATTGAATTAATAAACAGAAGGGGGTCTAGGAGATGATGTTAAAAATCGGATGTTTCTTAAAACAGAGACAAAGATTATCTGTAAGTGTGCCGTATCATCTTTGCAGCAAACTTGTTTTGCAATCGTGGTGTGAAGTTTGCCATAACAACTTCACAGCAAACTTGTTTTGCAAGTGGGTTGGTCGATTATGCTTTGTTACTTTGCAGGAAGTTTGCTGCAAAGTTGTCACATCAAGTTTGTCATGACAAGCTAATATCAAGAAAAATTAAACTGGCTGCAAGTGTGCATGCTATCTGGGACACCCCTTCGTTGTAAAGAAGATTCACAATTCGAAGGGGTGGAAAAGTAAAAAAAAATAGATAACACATATAGTAAAGTGGAAAAGTCTGCAATGAATGCCCTAATGGATCAAGGTGGCAAGTAAAATTAAGAGGATAGACGATTTTAAAACCGGTGCTATATTTATTCTTAACTACCAATTCAAATGTTTCTTTCAAAATAGGAATAAACATTAGCTTTGTTTCCGATTCCTAATTGTTATTTTCCTTCATTTTTAATAAAAAAATTTCAGAAAATTTTAAAAATATGTTTGGATTATCCGAAATTACGGATTCCCGATGTTCTACTGTAAGTTTAAGTGTTTTGTCTTCTGAATAAAAGATATAATATTAACAATAAATTGACCAAATATTTCATTTCAGTGATTTTTTTAAAATTTTAACCTCCTATAGATATTGGGATGGGAGGGCGTGAAGCCTAATCGAACACTGGGAGACACACTCCGACGATTAGCAGTTTCAACATTTAAATGTACGAAACCATTTGACCGTTGAGTATCTTCACCATTAAAATTTAGTGTGTATGACGAGCCAGAAACTAAAGTTAATAAAATTCAAAAGAATTAGGACGTGAACCTAGGAGCATACACTTAAACACAGTATCCCGAGCATTTTAGAAAGTGGGAAGGAAAATTGTTCAGAACTTAAATTTTTTAGATTTAAATCGGATTAATCTTTTTCTTTAAATTTTTATATGAAACATTCTGATGGAATTCCTGACTAATTGCAAGATGATGTAACCCTTTTGCGCACATGCGCAGTGGTGACGTCAGGACGAAACTCCCATCATTCCCAGTACATTAGATGCAAAGAATGTAAAAAGATGTAAACAAACGATGGTTGTATGTGTTAAAAAGCAGAAATCATAATTATTTTAAGCGCGCATGTTGTAATCTAAAAATGTATATATTCATTTGTATATACTGTAGGCGGTTATCAAGCAAGTTTAGTCATTGGTACCATAAATGAATACACAGTAACTTTAACTAACTATTATATTATGCAGAATTAAGTTTACATTTTGAAGATTCATTATTTACAGTTATGTACAATTGAAACAGTTATAGTTCTAGTCCGTCATATGATAAGGATGGCACTCATTAGCGTCGTCGTAGTATATCGTCTTTCAAATCGTCGCGTCGTTTCATCTCGTGTTTTGGTCTTGAGAAACCAAAGCAACGTCGTTCATACCGCCTCGTCGTCTTCTACTGTTCTCGGCAGCTTGATTCTCTGACGTCACTCGCGATGGCAGCGCCATCTACAGTACTCGGCTGCGGCTGGTGGCCCACAATACTTCATATCTTATGATTTTGTATATTTGCCGCTGTGTCCTCTTGAAGAATAAACACTGTGGATTAAATCACAATGCTCTCTCGTCTTTTTTTGGAATAATGCTCTTTCGTGGACTACATCATTTTTTTTAAAGAATTCTGTAAGAACCCGGCAAGACACGTAAGTGAATTTTCTCTCACATTTTGATATTGTTCAATTTGCGACCTAGAAATCTCAAAACATTCAGTTAGAAATAACAAACGGGACAATTAGATGCATTTCAACTAAAAATTAGGACAATTCCGGGATAAAAAGTTCAAAATAGAGATTGATCAGACTAATCCGAAAAGTCTGGCAATTTTAAATTTTGATAATTTAAAAACCTTAATTTATTGAATCGTTTTTCGTATTAAATGCTCTACCATGGCAAGATAAACTACATCACACCTTTGCTTGATGTTTGAAAGGAACTAACTCATCTATAAAACATACCCAACGAACGTTAAAAATAGCGTCTCTCTGTGAAAGTGAAGCACTACTTCCACGTCTGCTTTGAAACCAGACCAGATTTCATTTACTAAAAACGACAAAACACAAGACAAAGAACAACATTTCCTTTCTAGTCGAACCAGAGAAGACTTGTCATCAAACTCACTCAACAAGATTACTATTTCTCTACAATGCGCTGGTGACGTCACGCGGGATCCTCAAGTTGCGTTGCTGTTGATTGATTAACTGGATTTTACGGCAACTCAACCATGCAGACGCGAATACGGCGTTTTTATCGACAGATATTTTTTTTACTCCCTCCAAACCCCATTGATGCATTTGATACATCATTTGTAACGGGTGAAGGGAAACTTTCCAGATGATTTTATTCACATGAGTTGAACAGTTATGTTATACTTTGTTTCGTTCACAGCAGCAATAGGAAAGGGGATTCATCATTTTGATATAAAGCTACAGAATCGGAGAAGGGCCATTTTTTTCACAGAAGGCAATATGTCACAATTTACGGTTTTAACACTTGAAAAATGACTTTCTGCTAATTATTGTTAAATAAATTTTAATAATAAAAATTAAAGAAGAGCAATATATTAAATATAACTGCGACTAACGATTCAAAACTGCTTTAGTCGTTCTTTCAGGACTTTCTTCCAAGATCCACCGTGTTTCACCTTCTTCAAATAGAGTTCCATCAACCAACTCTTCTTCAAAATCGAACTTTTTAAAACTCTGTGCGTCCCATTTTTCTGCTTTTGTGTATATATTTTATTTTATTTGTATTATTGTATTAATTTTTTTCATCGATTTTCGTTCATTTTTAATTATTATTTTTTGATTTTTTTTTTTTACTCATCTTATAGTTTATCCTTTACATGTAGTTTATATTATTGTCCAGTTATTCATGGGCAATTGTGTAATCTTGTGTTTTTTCAAATTTTTATTTATCAATATGCTCTGTGTTACCAAAAAATTATATTTATAATATAACGCACAATAGCAATCCTTGATAATGGAATAACTCCTCTTAACATTTGTAAAATTGTTCCGTTTTATAATTAGGCAGCACAGTAGGAAATTTGGCAAGGTCTAAGAGAGATCACCCCCTCGGGTGTTGCGATTTTTTTTCCACTTCATGTCCGCGACACTGCTTCGATAACCTTAAGGTTATAGTTGCAGGGGCATGGAGTGCTGTTATGCTATGTCAATATATTAAATATATGTATAAGGAGGATTTAGAGTTAAAATAAACCAAGTCCATGATATTCATGAAAACAGATCTCAAAGTTCATTACCTGCAATTAAAGTAACAGTGGATTTCTAATTGCTCTTGTCGCCTGGTGGACACAAACTGAACTATGGACTTGAATCATTTTCGCGCAGAACATTTTTACACTAACATGGTAGTGTTAGTGGAAAAAGGGCAAAACACAGATTTGGTTCACTTTAGCTCTACACCCTCCTTTTGTTTTTCTGCTATTTTAACAATATATTCTTCCTTAAAATATTCTGTGCGGTGGTCAAATGCTTGTTTACATAGTTCTAATGTAAATATAAAACAAATAGGGAAGTAAATAATGAGTATAAATTTAAAAAAATGAATTTCTTCAAATTAAATTATCATTATGCTCATAAAATTCTATAATGAATGGTATGGTCCAAAGCAATCATAATATGAATATTGTTTAGCAACTGATTCGGAAACCCTCCGCGCTTTTGCGCAAGCGCCGGGCGGAAGTATTTTCATCAAAATAGGGGGAAAGTGAAGAATGGAAGGATGATGTTTGCATTTTACTGAGAGTGATCTAACAAAGAACTCCGGAAATGCGCTGATATGACTCATTGCCTGACACCCCTTTCCGGTGTAAAATCGTCCAAAAGTGGTAGTCTCTGAATCCGTTGCTGAACAGTAGCACACTGTTTGAAGGTTCAGAACAAAAGAAAAAACTCCAGCCACACAAAATAATGGAATTTTTATAAATAAGATATATTTCTGAATAGGATCTTTTGCACAAAATTAAATACAGAAATAAATTTACAGTATAATACCAAAGAAAAAAATTAGATCGCATTAGGCCAACAAGGTTCATAAGATTGAAGGCGCAATACCTAATTAGATATACACCTTTTCTCTATACGTACTGCAAAGTGTTTTCAAAATGATTAATTCATAATTAAGGGCTTTTAAGTTTTTTTTATTTGCAATTGATGTATTTTTTTATATCTCAAAGTGGGTTATATTTTATTTATTCATTCATCTTATCTGCTTTGCCATCGGATGAAAACTTCTATTATGTAAAATTCCAATAAGTTCATCAGTTTTTATTTGTTTGATTGCAAACTGTTCAAATAAAAATTATTGAGAAGGATATTTTTTTTCAGAGACATAAATGTCTACAGTTTGAATTTGCTTTGGCTTCATAAAAACTGAAATCAAACTATGCATTCTAATGAGTTTAATGAGCAATGTTTTAGATTTGAATTTTTCTGAATGAATGATGCGCAAAGTAGAATTCGATGATGACTGAAAATTGTTTCCAAGCTGGCTAGAGAAGAAGTCGGTGGTTTTTAGAAATCAGATAAAAGCCTTCGAATGAACAATTATTGTTTAAAAATGACCGGTAGTCTACTGCTATTAAGTCTTTTTTCATTATGCGACAAAAATTATTGAGAAGGATATTTTTTTTCAGGGATATAAACGTCTTCAGTTTGTATTTCCTTTAGCTTTATAAAAACTGAAATCAAACTATGCATTCTAATGAGTTTAATGAGCAATGTTTTAGATTTGAATTTTTCTGAATGAATGATGCGCGAAGTAGAATTCGATGATGACTGAAAATTGTTTCCAAGCTGGCTAGAGAAGATGTCGGTGGTTTTTAGAAATCAGATAAAAGCCTTCGAATGAACAATTATTGTTTAAAAATGACCGGTCGTCTGCTGCTATTAAGTCTTTTTTCATTATGTGCCATGGACATACTAACCACGTGTAAAGGAACATCAACAAGGGTCTACTACCTTTACACTACGACACATCCTTGACTCCAGAGATAAAAATCTCCGGTTTGCAGTTTGGATGGTTGTGCGTAGAAACTTTATTGAACACAAAAAAGACATACAGTGTTTTAACATCGACGAAAAACATGTGAAAATTATAAAAACGATGAAAAATGTGTGTTTACATATGGAAAGAAAGACTCGCGAAGCAAAAACAATTTTAAGAGAGATTCCAAAAGTTATCTGCATGCGGTGATCACGACAGTAGAAGTGTATGCCTCTGAAAAGACATTCAGCGGGGATAAAATAACATTCATTTAGCATACAGGCCCTAACATTTTCTACTGAAGTACATATTTATTTGATTTAATAGTTTCCTAAATGTATCTACATAAGAATTATCGGTTTATAAATGCAGCTACGAAAGATAAATCTGAGCCCACGACAATCTTATCTGATCTGACTGAAGATCATTTTGCTATACCTTAAGTGTCAATAGAGGAAGCAGGCAAAAAAAACATTATTTTATTATGGAGTAACATTCAGAAGCTACTGATTTAATTTACGAGAAATATATTATCTTGAGAATTTCTGTTAATAAAAAAGGGGGAGAAAGCCACATCTCTACTTCATGAATAATCAATTGTGTGAAAGACTGTCCAATGAAACCAACTCAATCATACAATTTTAGTTGATTTAGTCAAAGATGTTAAGATAATAGATAATGTGGTTACAAAGTAAAAAAAACCTTAATCAAGCAAGTATAAGTCAATTTATTCATATTTTCTTTAAAAATTAAAATACATTTAAAATATAAGATTTGAACAAAAATCACAAGTGTAAAAAGTAATCAGAGTTTAATTAATAAATGTAAATTCAAGTAAACAACACGTAATCAGAATTTGTATCTTCAAAAACTCATTTGTAGATTTTTTTAATGTATTTTAGTAACTATTAAAAATAGTACATATTTCAATTTAAAAAATAGTCAACTTTCATTTCTTTCCTACAATAAAACTCATATTTCATCCATCATATTTTTCTAAGAATTCTTTGCATGCGATTCTGACTTTACCTTTTATCAAGAGGTCGGTATCTTAAAATATATGAAACGCTTGAAACGATGATTAATATATCCTATCGATTAACATACTTCTTTTACTCACAGGGGCAGTAAAAAATAAATTACCACATTTCAACAAGTATTCTTTAATGTTATCCCACGAATTTTTAATGCCAGAAGTTGCCAGGGAAAGGTGATTTATTTTCAGCAAACACCTTGCCATGATGGACTCATCATTATTGCTTTCAAAAAATCCAATCCATGCAGCGATCGAAGCCCATTTGCTTGGTGTAAATTGCAGCCGCCGTTCCAAAACCGTCAGCTCGCTGCTGCCGAACTATTTCTTTCCTCCAACCCCTGAAACGTTCCCAAGCCGCTGTCAATAAAATCCAATACTTCTCCAGAAACGAAAACCCTCGCCTTTTCTCTCCGGAATTCTTTTTTGAAATGTCACGGTCGTTAAAACATTTCTCTAAATTGAACGTCACGGCCCCGGAAGAAGAAACGCTCTACACGTCTTCGGCACCCACCCCCTTCTGTCTCCTTTTTTTCAGCCCCCATGTGCCGGGGCTCAGGATGAGGGGCGCAGCTGCAGATAATTACGAGCATGTTCCTCTTTTCGCCTGCCTTAATGTCCTTGCACTGTATTATTTAGTGGATGGAAATTTTTCTGGGCTGTTCGTCATTAGGATGTATGGATCAATGGGAAAAGGCAGATTTGGAGTTCGATTGGTGTATTCTTTCGGCTTGGTTTCGACGTATTAATCACGTGTTATCGACAAATTTCCCCTTCCTCTATCGTCGCTGTTTTTCCTGCACAGCTTCCGATGCGGGCAGGATGCTTTCCTGCGCGTGTTTTCAGGGAAACTTCCGATTCTGTCTTTCGCGGACTTTGTATCAAAGTGTGATTCTTTTGGACCTCATTCAACTTCTGTTTAGTTAAAGTGACTATATTTCCAAAAGTTCAATTCCGGATGCTGACTGGGGCAGGCGTCGGAGATACTGGCAAAATCAATAAAGAAAATAAAATAAAGCTAACATGCAAAAAATTCAATTTTGTAACTCTTTTCTTAAAACGAACTATTCATTGGTAAGTGAGGAAAGGAGCAATCCGATATATTTCATTCAAATTCGGATACTTTTTCAGTTCGGGAGAAAAACTCGTAAAACAGGACTGTAACGGATAATACGGAACGTCTTGTTACTTTATACGTATAACAACAGTTATTATTAATAACAGGATAAAATAAAATCTAGTTGATATGTTATTAATAATAGCTATTCATTTATAAGTAAAATTCAGGACATATCCGGGACACTTTCAAGCCGGGAAAGTCCCGGCTAACCCGGGAAGTATGTCACCTTACGTTATCTATATTTAGAAATCCAGGCTGACTATTATCGTCAAAATAGAAGTCTTCATCAATTTCTGGTCGGTCCCCTAAATGCCCTGATAATAAAATCATCACTGTAAAATATGAGTGCTCATGACTGTACATTCCACGATTCTCCACAAATGATTGCGAACCATTGTACTCAAATTAACTCCAATTTACAAATCTTGCAATACTTTTGGCCAGTAGTATATTAGCCAAATGGACATTACTTATACGCCATCCTGTACTAAAAGGCTAAATAGCCTTTAAAAAACGGTTGGGTATTTTCAAATGTATCTTTCGTCTTAAAATACTGATATTTAATTTCGACAGATAATTGATTTTCTTTCATGCGTTTTATTCATTGAGATAAATAATCTCGATTCGATTATTCAGCAAAATTTTTCTTGAAACTCTTAATAATACATAGCATGGATTGACATCTCATATCCTTCCAGAGGAAATCGAAATTCTTTATCCGTTTACCTCACTGAAAAGGGATTCTTTCTCAATTACTGATGCCGGAAAATTTCGTAAAATTTCACTGAATCTCATTAAACCTCACTCTAAAATTCCACATGTACAAAAAAAAAGAATGATATTCGAATTCTTCAAGAGCTCCTTATGCTCCAACCAACTAGCAATTTCCATCTGGCTACATAACCCAACAAATTGAAATAAATAAGTCTTAAATCTGGAGAAAATTTTGACGAGAAAAGAAAAATTAAATTACGAGCGCTGACGCCTCTAGAAATTCTTCCAGAAAATTCCAAAAAAGCTCAGATGACATTCACGTATAGGTAATGAAAATACAGATGCACCCGTCAACACTTCACGCACTCCAAGATATCTCCAGCAAGAGGAAGGTTTGAAGGTTTTCATTCAGTAATCGAAGCGGTTCAAGCTGCAGCTGAAATTGGATCATAGGAGAGCGGGTTCTTGGAGCGCATTTTAAATGCAAATACCGTTATTCCTGTGATTGCAGATTCCGATGCAGAATTGATAGCGGAGAATTCAATTCAAATATACGCTCTTGTCTATTACGGAAGGAAGAAGTCCGCAAGAAAAGTTACTGCAGAAACGCGAGGTTATTTCACTTTGCATACTCGTGTCGATACAAATGGAGAAGAAGAGAATTAATATTCATGGAGAAATCCCATGTCTTTCTTTAGAATATCAATTCAGGTGCTGACAATACATTAGGGTAAACAGAATGAAAATGGTAGTGAAATAAATTCTAGCCAAATTCCGATTACGAGTAATTATTCTGATGATAATGAATAGTTCATTATTTTAAAGTATTGATTACAGCAATGTGATCAGTACTGATTACAGCTGAAGGTAGTTCTTTTCATCAAAAGATAAACAAAAGAAAAAAGTTGCATTCCTTGGAACTCTTATCTTGATGAACAGGTTATCACAATGGATTAAAAGAAGTAAAATCTGTCATGCTAGAATATTTTATGATATGGCATGGTGGTTCGATGATATGTTGATATTCAGATACTGATAATACAATCTCGATATACATCGTTCTGGGTCTTGAACTTTATCTTCATGATGACAATTATGACCTGACGTAGTGATTTCATAACAAGATCTATTCCGATACTGACCATGCATTATGCAAAACAGAATGAAAATGGTAAAGTAATAACTAATAAGATGAATCATTCAAATCCGTACGAATAATTATTTTGAGAATTAGCTGGATGTAGTTGTTTTCATCAAACGACACATTCAAATAAAAAGCATAGTCCTTAGAATCAATGTTTTGACGTGTAAGTTTGCGCTAGGGAATAAAAGAAATAATAGATGCCATACCATGTATTCTCTATGTTTATCATTTGATGGTTGAAACTTATTTTCTTGATGGCAGTTGTGACATGGTATGGAGGTTCGATGATAATATGGTGACCTAAGATTGAAAATGGTAGCACAATAAATAGTTGATGAATCATTCATTTTCGTAAGATTTGTAATTACCGAATACAACAACGTGACTAGATGTAGATGTTTTCGTCAGAAAAGACACAAAACGTAAAGCAAATTTCTTGAAAGGCATATTTTTAACCACTGGTTTGCATAATGGATTAAAAGAATTAACAGACGTAATATCATGCATGCCATTTGGCGAATGCATTATTTTTCATAACGACAATTACATCTTTATTTATAACTAGAAGATTTGTGCCCGTCCAAGACGATCTTTTAGCCCTCCAAACATATCTCGTTTCCCATTTTCACATTACTAACGAGAAAGTTATAGCAGAAGATCTCATTTACATTGGCAGAGTGCTTAAGAAATTTTTAAAAAACATGAAAAACAGAACTGATGAATCAATTGGCATTGACCTTCATTTAATAATAACCTTACTTTTAACAATTACTTTCGTTTCGTCCGAGTAAAAATAAGGCAAAATCCACTTACAGAAAAAAATTCATTATCAAATACAAAATGAATAAATAAATACTGAAATAAAATAATAAAAAAGAAATAAAACTGTTAACGCGGCTCAATTTATATATAAAAAATGCCGTGAATCAATTGCCCCGGACTTTCGTTTTCATAAATAACTTTACCGAGGCAAAAAGAAATGAAACAGATGAAGTCATTTTATTGAAATTTATTTCAATCCAGAATGAATGAAAAAAACTGTCCGAGTTCTTTGACGCTATAACAGATATCGGATTTGCGCGTTCGTTAATGACGAAGAGCAAAGGGGCGTGTTTATTTATAGTCGCAGACAGATCGTCTGAGTCTGTTTGTCAAGTAGCCAAACCACGTGACAGCGTTATTTCAATCAGTGGCTTTTTATATATCTAAATTATTTTACAGGAGCTGTTAAGGAGCCATTTCCAGTCTGAAGATAGTTTGGAATGTGCTTCGCAATTTAGAACCGTGGATAGATGTTAAGGCTGCCGTGCACACGCCACCTACAATTTCAGAACGTAATGTTATCCTATGGAGATTTATACTTGCACCTTTTCTCGTTTGCTATTGCGTTGTTTCGGATGCAATCAAGTGCATTCGATAGAAGAAATAAAAATACAGGTTCCTATAAAATGTCTTTTTCCCCCGACTGCTTAAAGTATTTTTAAATATTTTTCAAAAGTCGCTAAACTTCAATTTCGGGTTTTAAACATTTTTAGAAAATTTTCAAGCATAGTTAAAATAAAAGTAACTTTATAGAATCCTTCATTTTGTTATCTTCTTTCCAATGCACATTTTAAAATTTTTCAAAAAATATATAAAAGCTGCGTTTGAGCAAAAATTTGAAAGAAATTCTGCAATTTTCCCCCACTTCGCGAAGCTCCGCCTTCCTGCGGAAGGATACAAGCTTTCCTTTTACTCCTTGATTTGTCACCTAGCTCCGATCTCCCCTTTCTGGAGGACTGTGGGGTGAATTCTTTATATATATAGTATCTTTGGGTGTATAGTATGGGGTGAATTCTTTATATATATAGTATATATATAGTATATAGTATCTTCTATAGTATCTTTTATTTTATGGCAGTAGGGAAAGTTTTTTGTAGCTTCTGAGCTTCAAACCAAACACTAACCAAGAAGCAAATGACAAAAACAAGAAATGGAATAATTAAATCTTCATATCAGTATAATAGACGCATCATACTCTTTGGTATTTTGATCCCGAAGGACCAAAATCTTTTATCTCTCATTTCTTTATTCATTTAGAAATTTTAGATGTATAAAGTCGTATACAAAACGGAAATTTTTGAAAAATTATTCCATAAAGTATTTATAGAAGATTGCTTATGAATTCGGATCATTCTAAAACTTGTGTTCAGATTATTCCATAATTCAAAACAGATTCAGTTTGATTTTTTTTTTTTATTGAACCCACCATGACAAATTAATACCTTTTCAAATTCGGATATTATTTTAGTGATTAAGATAATTGTGTAGTTCAAGAAATACTTCGAGAATGGTTTTCTGAGAGTGCTCACACATAAACACAAACCTTGTTCTTGCGGGTGTTTTTATTCGGAGTTATTTGTATTTGTACTTGATTAAAATCAGATTTTCATGCTCATCTTATTTTTCTGAGGAAAAATACCATTGCCTACTTATTATAATAGAAGTGAGACCGTTTTCTTCATACTATAAAGCAGTTGCGGCGAAAGGGTGTGAGGGTGGGGCAAAAAATGTAAATGTTCTAAATTTGTTACAGCTAGAGAATACCATACGCAAAGGCTGTAGATCGTCAAAAGCCAATGCGCATTTTCTGGTTAACTGTTTTAGTTTTTCTTGAAAATATCGAAAAACATTTAGTTTTCACACTACATGTGAATTAACAAATTAAAGAGCGTAAATTTCCCTACAAATGCATGCTCTTACTTTTCTTCTAACTTTGATATTTTCACAGATAATGGCTTTCAAAAATGGGAGCCGTCAAAAAATTTACGACCATCGTAACGAAGCGTTACCTATCTGAAAAAAAATTAAAATAATCTATCATTAAAAAAAAAAAAAAACAGTTGTTGTAACAGTATTTTTTCTTCTATTAATTTTTGAAATAGGTTCAATATTTTATAACCAGCCTGTATGCATTTTCATTCTCGGCAGTATGCAGAATAAGACAGGCTTCCGCAATACTAAGAAGACAGTGAGTCGTTTGCAAGTTTTTTCGGGACGAATTCGAAATGATCAGATATTACAATATTATATTCATAAAAACTTCAAACATTTTTTCAAATATACTGAGTGATAATTTTGGTGTAAATTAAAATCTGAATTTTGTTTTTTTGGTTTCACTTGCATATTTGAAATTAGAATGATTTTTTTCTATAAATACGGATTGCTTTCATGCGTTTTTAAACCAGCGGGAGTTTTTCTCCCCTAAACTTTCTCGTATACTTCCCCCAAAAGGTGCCGTTTCCCCTTCCCCCGCGTGGCTAAAAAAAATCGAACCTACTGTTATCCAGAATCCAATGACTATCAGAAGGTTTTTCATTATAGTGATTGAAAAAAATATCTAGGTAAAGAATTCAAAGAGATGCGTACCGATTAAAACGCATCTATCGCACGCTGCTAGGTTTCACTCTTGCCGTCTGAAGGACAAACTGACGTAATCGCTTATTTCGCGAGCACAGACGATTGCTTCCGTACGCATGCGCGTGGAGATAGCGGATTGGTTTCAATGATAAATTATACAGACCGACAGACAGTCAACCCTTTGACGGATTTGACCCAAAATTTTATGCGGACCTACATTCATAACGATAAAACTGTGTACCAATTTTTATCCATCACGCTATTCAAGTTTTTGAGTTATAGTGTTCACATAACTTCGGACATACAGACAGACAGACTTCCCGTTTATGGATTTTGTCCAAAATTTGATAGAAACCTACAAATTATGTTTAAAGACAGCATACCAAATTTCATCCCCGTAACTCTCATAGTTTTCGAGTTATCGTGTTCATAGACACACAGACATAATTCCAAAATTGTGTTTTTCGGACTCGGGGAGGTCTAAAACGTGAAGATTCGTCAAAATCTCGAGTTCGAATTTTTTTGACGATTACAATACTTTCTCTTTGTATACTTCGTATACGAGAAAGTAAAAATGCTGAAGTTCCCCATTGGGGAAACCACAGGATATTAAGGATATTCTGATTACGAAATTCTATCTTTAAATATCCTGGGTTTTATATCTCAGATGTTGTTTAAAATGTACCTAATTAGGATTAATTAGAATATATATATACAGTCGGACCTCTATTTAACGAAGTCGCTAAATCCCGAAAAAAAGTTCGTTATATGGAAAATTCGTTAAATAGAGATTCACCTTTTAAAATACTTTAAACTACTCAAAACAGATTTTAAATTCATAAACACTAAATATTATTAAAAAGTTATTAATCACACCTTTATTTTCTAAATTAATATCTATTTGTTTTATATATTTTACCCATCAAAAAGAAATCTGCAAGGAAAACAAGAATAAAATAAACCATTGTCCGGGAATACACTGTATTTTCAATTTAAAAAATAATTTTATATTAAAATTAATGAATTTTAGCATTTCATCATACGAAGGTTTGTTTGATTTCTGCATCATGATCATTTCCATCTTCATCATCTTCGTCCTCATCACAATTCTTTGCTGTATTGTTTTTATTTTTCACACTGTCCACTTCAAAACTGCCTCATCCACATCTTCATAGACACATAATTTTAAACGTTTTGAACAAGAATTCGATGAATCATAATTTTGTATCTTATCACGATTTTTTTTTGGAGGAATATCAAATTTTAAGGTAATATCCTTTTTTTTTCACGCCTTTATCCACCTCATGAAGAATTAAATTTTTTTCTTTGACGCTCAAATACTTTCGCTTTGACATTTTCCGGCTTCAAGGTCATCGAGCACCATAAAATGTGTTAAAAGAAAGAATAAGTTTGAAATGTTTAGAAATATTTTGAGAAATAGGGAGAAAAAAGAAATTGGATCATTATCAAGCACTTCGCTATTCGGAGGTTATTTTACGAAGAAATTCGCAAAATGTTCTTGGTTCCAAGAAAAAGTTCTCAAAATAGAGAAATTCGTAAAACAGAGGTTCGTTAAATAGAGGTTCGACTGTATATATATATATATAAAAAAATTTTTATTCTAGGCTTTTTGTATGTAGAAAAGTTTATTAGTCCCTCTATTTTTCTAAAAATTTTCTCGCTGCCTTCTCTGTAACTAATTTCCATATAAAGTGTAAATTCACAAGAAAAGATGACTAGATACTCGTGGTGCCCTATATTATCGTTATTAGTAATCAGAAAATTTATTTTCACTAGTAGACCAGCAAAAGAGAGCTTCTCCCTACCAAAGAGAAATATGGTTTAGTTGTAAAACACCGCCCATAAAAAGTTTAATGTCAACGTAACGTGTATTTTTGAAAATATTTAGTGCAGTCTAGAATCAAGCAGAATTGTATGCAAATATTTCAATTATTTAAGAAATTCTTGATAGGTATGTTTATTTATGCTGCATATGTAACAGTTTTATTTCATGAAGAATTGATGTTCACGAAATTAGTATCGCTGTTGGATGCAAATTTTTCCAAAGTAAAGTAATATAAATTGTTTCAAATCGACCCAGGGTCGGATTAGGCCTTGTTTAAGAATTATAAAACAATATTAGAATATATTATTTCCAGCTAATTCGAGATATTAGGTCATTTTATTCAAATATGTATCAAAA
>BGPR01000563.1:494931-511682 GCA_013235015.1 Araneus ventricosus | reverse complement strand
AGATCATTTATGTATTGAGAATTCTAAATTATTGCTTGTGACTGATGAGGGTGAAATTTTTAAGAAGATATCTAAATTTGATTTTAAAAATTAGCTTCTGAAGAATTTCCCACTTAAGCTTTTTCCCAGTTCATCCCTAAGTAGATCTCGTGTTGCTTCAAAACGGTACAGTAACATAACTAAACTACAATGTGTTAGTGAATAATGGTGATCCAGTATCCAAAATCCTTCTTTTTGTCCAGGTTAAGGTTCTTTCTCCCTCCTTCAGTAATTCAAAGAATTCTAGATTGATTTCAGAAAATCTAGTCTCTTTGGTACACCAGATACCATCGGTAAGTAGAGTGCTCTCATTTATATCACTGATTTTTCTCATTTTGTTGTTGAAACTTTGCTTGTGTGTGTGTGTGATAAACTTCCTTGAATTTCGTGCACATATCCTATACAGTTAGAAAGACGGTACAAAGTCTCATCGGCTGATCATATTTTCATGTTCTCTGAGGGATATTTTGATTACTACTCTGTTTCATTGAACTATCCCAGGGTTCGTACGCTCCTTGAAAACTCCTTGAAAACGATTTTCATTTTCAAGCACTATGGAAACTCCTTGAATTTGGGTTTTACTCCTTATAAACTCCTTGATTTTCAATTTTTAACATTTCTTTTATTAAATGTGTACTAAGTTTCACTGATAGAAAGGATTCTAAATCACCGCTGTATCAATTACCCAGTATTTTGCGTTGCTTTTTCTACGATTTGATGTTTATCTCCTATCCAAAATTTAATAATTGGTTTTAAGTGCCAATCAGTAATAACCAAAGCAATAGAATGGTGCAAATTGAGGATGTTATTTCTCTTGGATTATTTCGAAAAATTTACTGTATTTCTTTAAATTGTAACATTGGTGTTTGTTGTAAAGGACATATATTGTGTTGGTGGAGTTGAAGGAAAATAGATACTATTAATCAATTTTAGCTAAATTAGTTTTAATAATCAAGAAATTTCGTTAATTTTATTTTCTTCATATACTATTTTATAAGCAATGAAAATGCCAAAAAACAGTTTCTAATATCTAAATCCTTGTCTCTCTTTGCACCTCTATATTTTAAATGCTGGATCACTGTGCACCTTATGTAGTGCACAGTGAGGCATCGAAATTATTTAAGAATTTAAATTCTAAAAAAAAATTAATGGAAATAGTTTTTTATTTGAAAAATGGTAAATCATGGTATGTAATGAACTATTTGAACTTTTGGCGTAGTTGTATAATTTTATAAAAAACTGTGTGTCTAAGCGGCACCACTCTACTTTCATATAAATAGATTTAACATGGCATTCTTGGATAAATCAGCTTAGTAAAAACTTATAAAAGAAATAAATATAACCACATTTATTTGAGTTATTAGCAATGTTTTAAATACTCTTTGTGTACTTTAAAAAGGGAACCCTTTTCCATGCGTAAATATTGACTCCTTGAAAATTTTGAAAATACTCCTTGAAAACTCCTTAAATACTCCTTGAAAACTCCTTAAATACTCCTTGATTTTTAATTTAAAAAGTCAGTAAGAACCCTGTATCCGATTTCCACTGGCAAAGGCTAATACTAATCATTGTATTTGCCAAATCTTAAGCCATGTGATTTCTTCCTTTAGGGCATCTTGAAGGATTAGATGCCCTATTCCCCCGACGTTTGCGGAACTAGAGCATTATTATCAGTCATGAATAAAGTGACCATTTATTTTTTCCCTCAAAACGGGACTATTCTATTCTATTTCTATATATTAATGAAAAGAACAAGAATAAAGCCGTGAAATACCTGATTTATGTGTTTTTGTATTTTTCTCGAAAAAATTTTTGCTTAAATATATTTGGTATTGAATTCAAGTAAGAAAGAATTTCTTGGAAGAATTTTTTTAAAATTTACTTTGGTAATTAACATTGCTTTCAGAATTGCCATTAGCAACTGTATTTTTCCCGCTCGTCTACAACTTAAGAAGAGGAGAAAAGATCCTTTCCACGGAAGCATTAGTGCCGAGGATACACAGAATATATTCGATAATAATGTGAAAGTTCGTATTACTCAAATTATTGGAGTGAAAGTGTTTGAACAATTCCATCCAACGACTTTTGGTTAAAACTTTCCCAGTGCTCCATTACGTCATTTTTTGCGGTGTAATATAATGAGAAGAAATAAGTGCGAATTAGCAGCTTCTGGCAGATTTACATATTTGCGAGTCGAACTGCGTATACCCCGCCGTCGTTACGCTATAAAGCCGGCCATTCACTTCACAGACAATCTGTATATTTTGGAACGCGAGAAGGAAAAAGCGATGAAAATCTATGGAAATGAGCCAAACGGCTTGCCATGGTTGGAATTCCATCTGGACTGAAATCGGAAAGAAAAATCAGAGGGACCCTGAAAGAGGCTAGCAAAAAGAACAATGCCTTGCGTAGATTGAAGCCTCGCTTCGACGGTAGCATAAATTAAAATCTGCTGACTGCGGAAAATCGAAGAGCGATTGACAAGCAGCTGTAGAGAGGGAAGGACGACCGCTCCCCCTACCTTCGTTCAGAGTTAGCGTCCTTGTGAATGGCGTGCCTGTATTTGTCGATTAAAATGGGTGGGGGAAAATCGGGCTTAGGACAAATGGCATGGCTATCCTTCAAGTGAATGGCCGGCTTTAGGCACTACCCAAGGATTTTTTGATTTTTCGCTCCTTTTTTGGAAATTGTTTCCGTGGGTTATTTTCTTCCTGGAAACGGGACATTTCGGCATCCCAAAGCTGTGTTTGGGGACAACGGGACAGGCTACCTATAAACGGGACGGTCCCGTTCGAAATGGGACGTGTGGTCACATTAGTTATGAATGCCAGGTCATTCCATTAGTGAAATTCCAGAACATCGCTGGCAATTTGGTGCTTCGATTACGCCATGTCATTGCTGGGGATGGTGGATATTTTGTGAACATTGCCTTGTAATTTCCGATAGCTTTCCAATGATCGACTGGGTTATTTCCTTCCTGGATTCGGGGCATTTCGGCGTCCCAAAGCTGTGTTTGGGGACAACGGGACAGGCTACCTATAAACGGGACGGTCCCATTCGAAATGGGACGTGTGGTCACATAAGTTATGAATGTCATTCCATTAGTGAAGTTCCAGAACATCGCTGGCAATTTGGTGCTTCGATTGCGCCATGTCATTGCTGGGGATGGCGGATATTTCGTGAACATTGTCTTGTAATTTCCGATAGCTTTCCAATGATTGACTGCTTCTGAAGCTGTCCGGGGCATTTGATACTAATACAAGAAAGTAGGACTGTGCTGATTTGCGATGCATCGGAAAATATCGATGTTACGCTATCGTCGCCGTTCCGATGTTTATATTGTCGTTTTATTCGAAGCATCGGAAATTCCGATTTGTCCGCGATGTGTACGATGTTTCCCGATGCATCGTAGGCATCGATGTTCACACGCGCCGCGAAGAGCATTGTTCCCGATCGCGCATCGATAACCGTAAGCGCGAGGCATTTCCCCGATTATGAGTGATATCTGTGGCTCATCTTTCCCCATGTTTTTTCTTCCATCGTGACTCATCAAGCAGAGACATACGTTGAGAAGTGCGGATCGTTGTGCTGACACGATGAATCCCGATGAATGAAAACGATGAAAATAACTCATCTCGAGAATTGAGGAAGCGAAGTGTTTTGTCTGTTGTAGAATCTCTCAGTCATCGAAACGTGTATTACTTCGTGTGGCATCGTGCTTTCTTCTAATCGTGTAAATTCTCTGATGTTGTTATAAGTACGAGGGTATAATTATCAATCCTGCCGTTCATCGTTTGTTTGGTTGAAGAGAAGATCGTATTAATTGTTTTTAATATGCTATTTATTGTTGATAACTAGGCAAATTTATATTATTTTTTGACACTTTGTTAGGTAACTAAGGATTGAGTTTATTATAAGCATATAAATGCCTTAATCAACTACCCAAAAGTGTAAGAATGCAAAATTAGGCAATAGTAAGTGCGAAACATCGATGTATCGAAACATCGCGATGCTAAAACTTTAACATCGCCCAGTCCTACAAGAAAGCATACTAACAGAAACTGCAAACTGGTCACGCAAAAATAACTTAAATATTGTAATAGTTTGTCTGATGTCACATTTGAAAAAACGTCAATCCTTTTCTTGACACCCTGTGCCTTTTGCAAAGCAGTTTCTGTGCCATATTTGCACCATAATCAATTCTTGTCAACAAAATAAATGTAGAGAAGTTCACAGGGAATGCACACACTTACAAAAGCTGGCGGACTGCTACTTTTATAGAATTTCAGCGATGACCATTTGCAAAACAGTGCTGTATCATAGTAAAATTTGCATATCTACAGCAGCTGGAGTTCATATAATACCTGCCTTCATGCAATTATTTTTCTGATTAATTTAACTCTTTTCATTTCAAGACTTTTTCATCTCGTTGCTTAACAACCAACACCACCTATCTCAATTTTTTGAAATTTCAAAGAGGAAGAACAAACATAATTTTTCTTAAACAAACAACGAATATTTCTGAATTCTTTTCACATCTATTAAGAGCACGGAAGGTAAAGTTCACATCAGATGTTAAAAAAAATTCAGTAATATTCTTTATCGGTTGCGAAAAATTCATTTTTTTTTTCTTTCTGAAATTTCATAAATTGAGATAGGCATGTTAAGCGACCATTTATTCTTTTTTATCAACTGTGATTAACTAAATATTTAAGAAATGACTTCAGATATCTTTAATTCTTTTATTGTTTAGCATAAATTCAATGATGCTTTCTATATGATTAGATTACCTTTGGCATATTGCTTTTGGGATTCTCAAGTTTTTTTTTTCTTTTTCATCTCTTTATTTCTTGTTCTTATTTTTAGATCTTTCGAAGTTGAAAACTTCCAAAGATTTATCTGAACTGTACTGTTATTCGATCTTCTTTGATGCTATAAAAAATTAAAAAAATAAAATGGCACAGTAACAATATTATGCTGAGTATTTGTAACTTTGCCTTTATAAAGCTGACTTTTTAATCTTGAAGAATTTTTGTGCTTATTTTAACTACGTATCAGATTATGAAAAGACATTCTTTGCCATTTTATTACACTCGGCTGAAATTGTGCTTCAGTCACAGTTTTATAACAGCATGTGCAAATCATTTTAGTTCCAGGATGTAGAAGAGATATTTAATTCTATCTTTTGGAGGTTTGCCCATCCGAACTAGTTCGCTCTTAGCATAAGCAATAGTGGTTGATAGATATGATGCGCTGAGTTCTTCTTTTTTAATGACGGAAATAAATCGAAATTCCATTTCTTACTACATGATTATGCAAAATCATCCCACTTTAAAAATTAGAGAAGATCCATGATCATTGTCTTTTAATTAATGCTGTCTCACCAATAAGATGTCGTATTTAAACGTTTAATGTTTCTGCTTTTCCTCTTTTATTTGGTAATTTATGTTTTCATGAGTATCTGTACTACCGATTTTCGTATCTTTTCTTTGGGAATTGTATTTCTGATGACTGATGGACTGAAAGGTATTGTAAAATCGAATTACTCTATAATTCGCTGAATTTCGGAAGATGAAGGATTAAATGCCTTATGCAACCCTGCTGGTTTGTTGACGCAGTTGATACTTACATATTTAAAGCTCTGCTGATGTTGTGCTAGATATAACTTGCTACCCACCATTAGATATCACAATAAGCCGGTATTGTAAGCAGATTTCACCATTGATAACCATTACGCAAGAGCGTGGGATTATGAACATCATTTACCTCAACAACGTCTCTCTGAACTGATTGATGAAAAAGTTCGACCACAACTTCGTGTTAAATTAATGTTTTCAAGATATATAATCCTTATTTAGAATATCGTAAATTTTATCTTGCTAACCCATTGATCTTGCAATCTTTGGTTCTACGTGTTATAAAAAAGTAGCTCCACATTTTCCGCAGTATACGAATTGGATGCAAATAATAACTCTAGACAATTTATGTACTTTAGCCGCCATTATCCGGTTAGCTCACAGGAAGTGAAATCGGCGATTAAAATAAAGTTGGGCCATAGTTGAATTAAAGTAAATTTATTGTTCACACATCTACCACATAGAATTATTCTAGATTAACTAAGCTTACATTACATTTAAGATACAATATTCAACTCTACACATGTCGAGTTTTGTCCGTCCCTGTGAGACGGATAAAAAAGGAACCTTCTCGCACGAAGTCTCAAGTCACTCTGTCTCTCGGTTTTCTTCGGAAAGTCAAAGGTCCTTGCAGCGCCATCCATCGGCAGGTGGGCGAGACAAAATGTCATTGTCACAATTCCAAAAAAGAAAAAAAAAAGAAATGTTCTACAGATGTCTATTAACATGTCCAACTTATCTAAACTGGTATGAAAGTCAAATTCTACCGCACAGAGAACTTTCCTGGAAGCTGAGATATCTTGTCCGTCGTGGTAAATGTGTTAAATGTTTCTGGACAATTCTTGGTATAAAAAAATCCACATCTGCAAGGGACTATATGAAAAAGAAAAAGTTATATGGAATTTAAACTGAATTGTTTTCAATCCGAAGTCAAGTACATCTGATACTATTTCAGAAGCTCAAATTGTTTATAACAACTTCATTGGTAACGCCAGTGGATGCGACTCGTGGAGGGGGGGGGGGCGACCTCCCCCACTTTTTGCGGGAAAAAAATTAATTTTTTTAAAATTTCATTTTAGCTGGCTGAAACTAGGAGTGATAAAAAAAAAACAATAGTGTCCGGTAAATCTAGCTAATTTTGTTAAAATTTTGTTGTCTACCGCCTATACTCCGAGGTATTTATAGATGTGTAAAATTTTAACCACCCAATCTCCGCCCTTTGGTTATAGTGGTGTTTTTGTTGTGCTGTGTCATCTCAACTCGAATGTAATCAGGAATTTGGGAAAACGATGGAATATCTTGCTGGTTAGCAGGGTTGTTTTATTCAATGGGCTAATTGGGCTATAAGCCCAGAGGCGCCTGTGACTCAAAGGCGCCTAAAAATTTACTATACCGATTTTATATTAAATTTTAATTAGAAAATTGCAATTGTAATTTATATATGTTAAAAAATTTGATTAGGGCTTCTAACTAGACAGCCATTTAAATACTGTTTATATTATTATATTTTTGATTCAATAAATACATTGAACAGAATTGGAAAAAACGCTTTTTATATAATGTAACCGTTAAAATAAACCAGGGATGAAGGAAGTTGGCTCGCAAAATCCTGATTTGAAAAGGCGTCGATTTTCAAAATTTAAAGTCGTTAATCACAGAACATGCGAGTTTTAAACCTTCTCAGCGCAAGGCGTTAAATTTTTTGAAATACGATGAAAAAACATCATGAATGGCGGATTAGTTTATTGTCATGACATAGAATCTACAAAAAGAAAAACTTACTTCATTCCGAGAGAGGGGGGTCGTCCCCCTTTGAGGTCACCCCCTCATATGAGAACCCCCTTAGATACAGCCACTTGGATACACTCAAAAAAATATTGTTGAATCTTACAGAAAATCACAAATTAAAACTTCAAGAATATTGGAGGAAAATTTTCGAGTTAATTTGCTAAAATTGTAAACGTCCAGAACTGAAAAAAATTCTTATCTCCGAGTCAAGGAATTTTCCCAAACTTTATCTCTAATAACTCCTATTCCGAAACGAAATTTCATAAGGATGCTATATACATTCTAAAAGGAGTGCTATTAGCCCTATCCTAAACCTCTTATTTCACATTTATAGTTGAATTTAACGGCTGAGAAGCGAGTGAAATTAGGTGTGCCATCAGCTGGCACACTGCGCCGCAAAGGGTTAAGTCAATTATATTATTAGTTAGGTATTTTCATTGGGTAATTCCTAATTACTGTTCTAATGGGACGCCAGATTATTTTAGCCAATTGTTAAGACGGCTCTGCTGGATAGATCTTTCCATTCTCTGAAAATCTGAAATCTGCTTTAACTTGTCATCTATCGGATGTGTCGACGCTTCGTATGCCACCTATATCCGCCATGCTAATTTTGAGTGCATTTCTCCTGGACATGCTGGGATATTTCATCGCAGCTGCTGCCCATCCCTATAGAGGGCATGTTTATGTTTAGATTCTGCCCGTAGATGGGATTTACGACTTTATTATGAGAAATTTTAAGCCTCGTACCGTAATTTCTGCTTTGTTTTGTGGATTGCATTTTTCTGTTTTGCTTTCCTTTAAAGAAAAGGATCTGCTATTTCGCAGTATTGTCCTGGCGTGCGCATCATTTTTCTCCTTGTTGGATTATCTTATGTACTGGAGATTGTATAAGGTGTGCCCAAATGAAAAGGAGACTACAATTACAAGTAAAGAAATTTTAATAACAATATTCTAATTACAGTTCACGTGGAACAGTAAAACTATAAATAATCGCCATTGATATTGATACACTTATCCCAGCGCGTAGGAAGGGAGTGGATGGCTTCAGTATAGAAACTGCTGGGTCAGGCAAACACCCATTCTCGCCGTCTTCTGACAGATGCTTGGGGCACCCACTGTTCGCAAATTTTGTCATAACCAAGGTTTTTGTGGATTATGTGATGCACAGTTCCTTTGCTTATCGACAGTTCAACAGCAATTTCACGTGTGGTGATCCAACGATTCTACCGCATGAACTCAAACACAGCCGAAATCGTGGTACTGTTGGTCACAACGTGCATCTGCCCAGGCGTGGCTAGTCCTTCATATTGACGCGTCCCGCCTCATAACACTGACACCATTGGAATATGGTGCACCGTGCGAGACACTGCTCTTCGTACACCTCTTTCATCCTGCGATAAATTTGTGAAGCATGCTCCCCTTCTGCGGGAAGAAATTGGATAACTGCTCTTTGTGCTGATCTGGAGGAATCCATCATGCAACGAACTGCGGAAACAACTCTCCAGAAATGAGGATATTGATGTGAAGCCGTTAACTACGCATTTGCAACTGGGAATACCACCACGCCATCTATCGGCTAGCACATTAACTCACTGGGATTTGATACAACGCCGATAGAGCTAAGGTCTCCTCTTTATTTGGGCACACCTTATAAATTATCCTTGGAAGTCCCCTTTTTTTATTGCAGTTTTGACGAACTCATCAAAGATTTTTTTTCTGCGGACGTCATGAACTGAAAGATTCACATTATCTTTTATTGCAGGACATCCCTCTCCCCACACACAAAATTTCAAAAGAGTATTATAGCACTTAAATGTTCAACGAGATGAATGTGAAAAATTAGACCATCTTCTAGGTTAAATACCCACCATGGATTCGACTAAGAGGAATTAAAGACCCAGATGACTTGTTAAAGTAGTACTGTCACTAGTCCTTAAAAAGTTCTGTGCGGTCGTTTAGTTTATTGACAACCATCACAAATATATTCGATACTTTTTTCTGCAGACGTCAAGAACTGAAAGATTCATATTATCTTTTATTGAAGGACATCTCCCCCCCCCCATACACGAATGTAAGTATTTTTATAATACATCAATACATCAAACTTTGAATTTTAACTAAATATACACTGAATTTTAATACAACTAAACATTATCGAATAGTATTTGAATTATTGCTATTTTTCTGATTTCCTTCAATTTCATTTGTATTCCAAACCGTACACTGAGAACTTGTCAAAAGATATTAATTCGATGGAACTACAAAAAAAGTATTTGTAAGCTGTAGAACCTCTTGTGAAAACAACCATGTCCTGAGCTGATAGTAAATCATTAAATATACACCGATTGAATTTTAATACGACTAAACATTATCGAATAAAATTTGAATTATTGCCATTTTTCTGATTTTCCTTCTGTTTTATTTGTATTCCAAACTGTATACTAAGAACTTGTCAAAAGATATTAATTCGAAGGAACTACAAGAAAAGTATTTGTACGCTGTAGAACCTTCTGTGAAAACAGCCATGTCCGAAGCTGATACTAAATCATTAAATATGCACCGATTGAATTTTAAAGAACTAAACATTATCGAATAGAATACTTGTCAAATGATATCAATTCGAAGGAACTACAAGAAAAGTATTTGTACACTGTAGAACCTCCTGCGAAAACAGCCTTGTCCGAAGCTAATAGTAACTCATTAATATACACCGATTGAATTTTAATACAACTAAACATTATCGAATAGAATTTGAATCATTGCCATTTTTCTGATTTCCTTCAGTTTCATTTGTATTCCAAACCGTATACTAAGAGCTTGTCAAAAGATATCAATTCGAAAGAACTACAAGAAAAGTATTTGTACACTATAAAATCTCCTGTGAAAACAGCCTTGTCCGAAGCTGATAGTAACTCATTAATTCAAAGCCATTTTCTTAATACCATAATTATACCACAAGACGGTACTTTCGACTCCCATGAAATTGGAAATTTTTAGCATTGTGTTGTTCATTGGTAATTTAGTGCTGGCACGCGTGCGCTGCTCGCAGCTGTTCGACCAGATACTGATTGAAGAGATCGGGCACAAATTTGCATGCGTGTCAGGACCGGATGTTCGCCTGTTGCCATTATATTTGCGGTTTAATATTACGGGCATGTGATGCGGTATCCGGAAGGAGACGATCTTAAGCAGCGTGAATCCATGTCTAATTGAACTGAATGTCGATATTTTATGCGTAACGTATGTAGGTAGTAAATGTAACTTAATATCCTGGACCCTAAATCTTTCAGGCGTTTAGGGGCCATCTTGGGAGATGATGCATTGTTTGATCAATATTTATCCCGTGTTACGAGCGAGAGATTTGCCTTCTTATTATTATTGGGTGCCGATTTATCATTCTTAACGTGAAAGAAGGGTAATCCAACTTAATAGCTCTGTTTTCATGATTATTAAACTATTGATTAACTGGGTTGATTTATTTTATTTGAAACAATTTTAACTGCAAAAGTTCACCATTTTTTTCGCGATATCATATAATTATTTATTGCCTTCTGAAGAAAAAGCCTTTGGAATGTTGGGAAAATGGGGAAAGCAAATTTAGTTAAATTTTTAAAAATGATTTTTATTTTTCTATCTACAATAATTTTATTTATAATCTATAAAATTTGTGTTTATTATACTTACTGCGTTTATAAAAATGCTTTTTTAAGGGAATTGCTTAATATATATAACTTATTAAAATTAATGTAATAACTAGTTTAACCCTGTTCTGCTTTAGTAAAGAAATTAAATACTGAAAAAAACAGAAATACTTCATGTTTAAATTCTTTATTTCATTCATATTAATTAATTAATTATTTTCACCTATATTAATTAATTCATTAATTTCATCCAGACTAATTAATTAACCTTATTCGTTTGCATCTAGATCATGTTGCCATATAGGAACATGCAAGCGCAATATGCGTGGAAGTGATAACATCTGTTGATTATTAAAAGGAAATATTTCCGGTGATGCCGTTTGGCATAACCGCCCCTGAAAGGGTTAATAAAAATAAAGAAAAGTTTTGTTCTTTTGAAATAATTGACATTTTTTGTGTTTATTTCATTGTTTTTTATTTACCGATGGATGTGTATGTTGAGTTAATAGAAAGTCAAATAAATTTATTTAGGCTCGTGCACCAATACGGATTATTTTGTGAAAAATTATTAACTTCGTAAAATATTTCGTTCGGTTATGTCCGAATGTACAGGACTAGTGTAGTTTTGAAATTTGTAGAGTAGATAGATAACCTCAAGTTCACCCTCGCCACCTGACCATAGCTCAAAATTTATGAGATTTGTTTCAAAATAGCCCTCGTGTAATCTCAAAACGGGACGTGAATCTAATTAAACTGAATTTGTCATACCCTGTACAAGATTTTAAAATGATTGTAGAAACTTTGTACTCCAGCCTTCAATAAATTCACTTTTTTCCACACTAATTTACTAATTCTACTATATACGATTAAATAGGAGCTATATACATGTGTACAATTACGATTCACATTCAAGATTACTCATAATTACTCACCCGGAGTTCACCTCGAGAACTCCTACAAAAACGTGCACAATTTGCGCAGAAACTCAATTCCATTAATGGCGTCTACCACCTCGCTCCCGCGCAACTGTTTCTTCCACTCTTCACTTCACCTCCTTCGGCTGAGAGCCGGAAGAGTTACGTGGAGGTTAATGGCATGGCAATGGTCTTTTTCTTTCATCTTTATATATCTGTAGCTGTCATATTTGGAATCAAAAATTGAGTGGAAACTATTTTCATAGAGCTAAAATATAAACTACTGCGCATCTATTTTTACAGCATTCTTTATTTAATTTTACAAAAGAAATATGAAAAAATTAAAAACTTTCACCGTATGTGTGCCGATATTATTTCTAAAAAAAAATTCTGCATCGTTTACAGCAGTATGAAAAATTATTCCCGTAACTTAACCGCTTTTTTTCTTATATTCTTTTCCCATTAAGCACTTCATTTCCGGTTTTCTTGCTGCTTTCTGGTTATGCTCCATCCCCTGACCAACTAACTGCAATTGCCAGTTCTTATTTACGAGCGGTTCCGCAGATCCTTATGTAAAAATAACCGCTCCAGAGCAAAGTGCACTTGGCTATTAAAATTTTCCTCCGACCTGTCTTGGCGTGCATTTTTGGCGTGACACCGTCCATCGTAAATGGACACTCAGGATGCAAGAAGAAGGCGAAAGTGCTTTCTCATCGGCTTCCATTAGCCCAGAAGTTCTTGTAAGTTTGCGTGGCAAGAGAGATCCAGTCAATCAATAGTATATTCATGATTATGATGTCGCGATATTATGTTCAGAAGTCATCGCTGTTGCATCCTCTGCAGGAGAAAAAGAGCCGCATCACGCCATTGCATGCATATCACCATGGCTCTCTCGAAGCTAATGTCCCTGGATCACGTGAGGCGGCGTTTAGAACCTCGTTGGGACGTTCTGGGGAGCGACTGAGGAGGAGCAGGTAACGGCATTGTTCTTTCTTCGGTTTTTGTGGCTAATTTGAAGCGTCGTTGAATTTGTAATTTAATGGCATGGCAGAGGGCCGTTTTTCCATTTCTTATTATGATAGTTCTTCTTGAGAATAAGTTATATGGGAAAAAAATTAGATATTTTGGCAGTCAATGGCTCACCAGTGTTCTTCCTATCGAAGATCATTTGAATCTAACGGACGCTCGTTGAATTGAAAAACAATGCTATTCGAGACCAACCTGAAGAGTAGATTGATGTATTGATTTGAATAATGTGCTGTACATGTTATTCCTTGGGTAAGAAAATTGGAATCGGTTTTGAGTTTATTAAAGTAATACCTAATCATGAAATCCATATTTTTTGTGTAGCTGATAAATATTTGATTAATCTCGATTTTGGTAGTTATTTTCGATCTCATGGTTTTGAAAAATATGGGGCGCAGATATATATTGAGCTTTAAATTTTGTACATCTTTGAATGAAAGAGAAAAACCTAAACGCAATCTGACATTAAAACAAATACAAAGGGAGAATTGCCATTTATTTTATAGCTATTTGTAAGAAATTTCCTGCCGAAAAGAAAGGTAATATTTTTGAATGAAATTCTATTTGTATTAAACGTATATGGAGGAAAAGAGAACTGTTATTGATTCCTAAATGAATGAGGACAACCGTAGAAAAGTTAATATTTTAAAATCGCTGATATGGCCTTCGGTCGAGTGAAAAGTTGTTTACTCTCAGATTTGAGATCCTATCTGGAAATTCTCTGAAAAGCAAGGGTTATTCCTAGAACGAATGGCTATTACTGAACTCTGAGAATATACAGAGGGTGTCCAGGGAAGGATTGATGATTTTGAACATGGAACGTAGGTAAAGTATGATTGTTATTATTGTAGGGGGTCAAGTATTAATGGGTAAGGTCAAGAAGTTTTGCTTGTACTTTTTCTTGCGTAAATACCAAATGACAACGACAGCTTCATCTCCGGCTTCAGAAGCTTTGGAATTCCGTTGTAAATCACAAAACAGTGTTCTCAAAATGGCCCCTAATAGTCCATCGCCTTAGCTTTCTGGAAGGGAAGTGTGATTTCCAACAATTATGCAATAACTGTCTGCTTTTGAAGCCAGTGCGCCGCCTATCGGTGAAATTTTGCACTAACATAAAGTAGAAAACTGAGAAACTTCACTCATTAATGTCCCACAACAAAAATAACTGTCATACTTTACTTATCGTTGCATTTTGGAAACGGTCAACCCTTTTCTTGATACTCTATATATTCGTTGTTACGCTCATTATGAATGAATCAGTGGGGGCGGTTGGATGGAAAAGTGAAGGGGGGGGGCAAAAATGTATAGACATCTAAAAAACCCGTTCGTATAGGGTAGACAAAAAATTTAAAAAATTAGGTAAAACACTAGCTAGTTTTTCCAAACACTATTGCTTTTTTTTATAATTGCTAGTTTTAAGCAGCGAAAATGAAATAAATTAAAAAAAAAAGGTAGGGGACGACTGTCCCGCCTCGGCGGGGGGGGGGGGCCGGCTCGCCGCTACTGGAATGAATAGTCGCTTATCTGAGGGATGTTTTTGATTTTGTCAATGCTGTTTCTACTTCTCATCTGTTTGCTGTAGTTCCTTTGGTTCGAAGCATAAAATTTTTTACTCGCGGCTCCTTTTCGGGCACAAACATATTTCATTGCCCCCCAAAACTGGCAAGCTAGTTAGATAATACGGCATTAAATAATGATAAACGGAAAGAAATTAAATTTAAAGTGGTTAATGTTTAAAATCGAAATGACATTCTTAACAATTTTTAATTGTAATATTGGAGTCAGAGGATGAAGAAAATTAATTCAATAGACGTTTTCGGGTCCGAAAACTTTTCTGCTTGGGGTTGCGTTCAGCTATTCAAGATAAAGTTGGGAGGAGCCCGAGAGACAGGGCAATAATCTACGTTTTTTAGAAGCTTTTGAAAAATGAAACAAGCCCGATAGCAATAATTCATAATCATAATAAAATATACATGATTAACCCATTACTAAAACATGTTTCACCCACCGGGAGAAAAAATTAAATACCATTTTAAGACGTTTTACGTATAGGTCACGCATTCTGTATCCACAACCACTTTCTACCCTTCTACTGGGGCCTGCCTCTCTTTGCCAGCTATGTAGATGCCCCCAAACTGTCAAACACTTTGGTGTTGAATTTACAGTTCTTGATCAAGACGAACCTAGCATTTCAATTCTATTTCGGTCAGCTTGACTGAAATACTACGGAAGAATTTCCATGTTCAAATTTTTAAATTTCTCAAATCTATCGATTTTTACGTAAAAATATAGAACTTTTAATGACATTTTCATTTGTCCCTTATCGTGTACCTTTCAAAGAAAGTAATTTATATGTATCCAGAACAGTTAGTGTTTCACAATATGTCTCTTTAAAACCAGTGCAAATAAACTACAACCAAACCGAACCCAATCGTAATCATGATTGACATTAAATAAAACTACTGGTGAATGAAATGTTAAGCAAATTATTATACAGGGTTAACCTAAATGATTCATCGGGTTTCAAAGGACAGTTTATTTACAAGTATACGACGTACAAAGATGGGGGGGGGGATACATGAAAAGATACATACACTCACCAAGTGTCTAGTACATACTACAAATGACCAGATGCAGCTTTTCCGTATTTGCGTAGGAATGCACGCTGAACGCTCGTAACCGAAGAACACTTCGCATATTCCAACACACAAAAACTCTTCTCCTGCATTGCAGCCATCTTGTACAGTGCCGCTGCAGGCCTGCCATCTAGCGAGCACGCGAGCCATGAGGCGGGCTTTTAAACTTGGGGAGTGTATGTATCTTGTCATGTATCACCCGTCTTTGTAGGTCGTATACCTCTCAATACACTGTGTTTTGAAACCCGATGAATCATTTAGGCTAACCCTGTATAATGGCAGGCAATTTCTTCGGAACATGAATTGTTTTGGAGTTATTGTTTTGCTGATTCCTGCCATCTTTGCGCATGTAAATATTTGTATGGTCCACTTTGCCCTATCACCATCTTATCTTTCCGTCACGCTTATGCAAATCCACTCCATTCAAGCATTTATTTTGGCTAGTTTCCTATTTGTACCGACAAATACCCGAATTAAAAAAACATTGAAAATTTAAATTCGTGTTTTAATGCCTCTTATCTCAATACTCTCGGGTATCGAAAGTGAGCCCATTAATAAAAGCATTTCGATAAGGTATTGTCACCAGTTTCCTCCCTGGTGAAGCAGAGTTTGCCAGAACTGCTGCGATAACGTTATTATACTCCCGCATTAGCATACAATGGCTTTCTTATCAATATGCGCGCTTTCTTATTTGTTAGGGCGGAAAAACAAACATCGGTATCCCGCTCAATTACAACTACCAGAACAATGAAGTTGCATTAGAAAAAGCAATTGAGCCGTGCGGTGCTGCTCAAAGGAAATATGCATATAAATTCCCTTCCCCAAACCATTCATCTTCCGCTTGTAACAAATAAACATCCATCATTTTCGTGCACGCAAATTGATTGTCGTATTTCATTCTTGCCATAGATTAACTTGGTTCGCAAGCGATGGATGGGTAGATAGTTAACAGAAGAAAGGGGCGGTTCTTTTTTCTTTACATCCGGACAGGGCGGATGGAAACAATAGAAAGTAAAAGTCTGTAAACAAGATACTTAGAAGTCGTGGACGTGTGTTACATATTTTTAGATA
>BGPR01000563.1:462830-478908 GCA_013235015.1 Araneus ventricosus | reverse complement strand
AAAGATTTAAAAAACTGAATATTGATGAAAGCCTTATGTTATTGTACATGAGCTCTATTTCCAAAATTTAGCTTGGGTAAAGTTATTTTTTTCAAAAGAAAAAAATATTAAAAAAAAAAAAAACATAAATTTCTGTGGAAATTTTTTCAAATTATTACTTAATTTTCAATAAGACATATAATGTTATGTATAACAGATTCGTCATATCCTGCCTAAAGTACGATGGCTTGTGAAGAAATAAGGCCTTAGCTGCATATAGTTGATATAGATTATTTCTTAAGTGTGCCCGAATGGACTTACTTTTAACAGTGATCGTTGTGTTGAGATAATTAATTATTTTATCTCTTTTGAGATTCTCATTAAACTGAGGAATTAAATTAGAATTTCGTTTTGTAATTTATGCCGGATAAATCATTTGAAACTTACTTTTAAAGTAAGTCTCATTTTATAGAGTTTTGATTGTCCCCCCTCCTCTCCTCCACCCACCAACAGTTTTCAGGATCAAATATACATAGTGTGAGATTTTAAGTTCGAATGACCAATTTTAAACTTTTAACTTAAGATCTGACTTTTACTCTTAAACAATTTAACTTCAAAAATTAGTTATGATGTCAGTTAAATTTCCACTCTGAGCCGACACAGTATATAAGGATTACTGTAGTTTTTGAAAGTGAGGTATAAATTTTAAACAATGGCAGTATTTTATTAATCTAATTTACACACTAAACACGCGATAAATCTAACCAGACGAGCAAGAAAGTTAAGGCTATGGAGCGATAGACAGTCAGTAGTATTTATAAATATGTACATATACATATAAGACAGTGGAACTCAACATGAAGATGTTTGTCGTAAGTTTTCATTTATGATGCGTTTTGTTTTTCAGTCCTTTTCGTTCTATATTTTATTCAGTTTCTTGAATTGCATTGCATCGTTTTGAGTCGTTCTTTTTTTCAGTGGAATTTATTTCCATGTACCTTGCCTTATTCGAGAAGCAAAACATTTTGGCTTTAAGCAATCTATTTCGTACTAAGTAGTCAAGGCTAATGTATAAAACAATCATTTACTTCTAATGTAGGATTTTGTAAGGAACAGCCATTTCGCTAAAAGCAACCGAACATAAAAGTTCGGGAGAATTCGTTTAAGAATAATGTTTATTTCCCGTGAGTCCGAATTGTATATTTGTCTGAATTCGAGTTAGATTTTTTTCTTCTACTATTTCTCCCTCCTATTTCTAAACTGCGAGGCGTTGTATGTATAATTTTCCCGTTGGGGGTTCGAAGTTTAAATTCAGCTCCTTCTGAAATTAAAATATGCTTAGCAATCCATTTTTCTGCTTTTTACATTTCTCGCGTGTATAATTTCAACTCTTTGCTGAACCTGAGGGCCTTTCAACATAATAAGCTTCGGTTGCCATTTTTTTTCTGTGTATAATGTGTTAACTGGATGAACTCATCTGTTGTTCATAAATAAAACATTTTTCTTGATTTGACCGGCCTTCTTTTACCTTTGCGTAAAATGCCGTGTGTGTTGTTCGCATCTTTCATTGGGCAGGTGTGCACCGTCATTGTGTTGCAACCGGTGAATGTGGAGATCGTGTTGGGTTAATTTGTGATTCCCATGTTTTATAGTGAGACGTTTATTTTATGACTTTATTCTTTTACTTATTCCGTTTTATTGTTGCTAATGTGCCGATTAAGATATTTTCCCATGATTAGAATACATTACACAGTCATTTGCATTCTCTACCATTTGGTGTTTGTAATAAACTTTCAAATTCGGTGGGCGGAATTTCTTTTCCATCTTTGAATCAAAAAATTATCAGAATAGTTTTGGCATTCGTTTTTACATCCAATTTTTGCAAGTCATTTTTTTTATTATGATGTTTCACATGATCAGAATACATTGCTCGCCATTTTTTATTTCGTAAATTGGTGCGCTGTGATTCCAATATCAGAAGTAAGAATTTCAAGATTACAGGTGCATTTCTTGTTGCTAAACTTGTTGGATATGGATTTCCTGTGCCCTGGCTCATTTTAAAATCGCCAGTTCGGTAATTTATTTATTTGAGAATGACGCACCATAGAAGAATGCAATTACAATACCGCATGACATAAGAACACAACAGAAGAAAGCACACATTTTAAGTTATTGTTTATTAAGCTTGGTAAACAAGAATTAAACTATTAATTAGTTGTAATCGTGCTGTTGTTAAGAGTTGCTTTAACTTTAAAGAGGAAATGATGAGAATTTTCGTTCACTTTTATGAAATTCATCCCTTTACTAATGAAGGATCAGTAATCACTCTTTGTTGTTGATTCGTTCGCTTTTGTTCATTAGAGCGGGCATTTTCTTAAATTGAGTTTTGATGGCCGGATTTTTCAGTCACATTCAGTTTGTACATTATAACTTCGATTATCCTTGTATCTATTAACCGAGATCTCTTAACGGAGCGGATATCAGAAAATCGATGTGTGTTTTTCATTTTTTTTTTCAGAAAACTTTGTCGAAATTGGAGCTGATTTTGTAAAGGTCGTTGTCCGGAGGTGATATTTTATACCTCAATTGCTTTAATAAAAACTCAGTTCCATTCTTAAGAGCTTCAATATTGACGTGAGCAAATTCTGTGCATTTTCATGAAAAAAATGGCACTGTAAATGTGTTCGAAAGTCTCGCGTTGTTGAGCAGGGGGCAATATTCTTTTAAGAACACCCCTAAGAATCATTTAGGAAATGCAAAGGAAACCGCGAAAATCGGTAACATTCCTAAATCTTTTTATCAGGGATGGATCTTTTAACGGCCTTTCTAATGTACGTATTTTCTTTTCTTCTCGTAATTCCTTCAAATAATTGCTCGGACAATATGTCGGCTAATATATAGTAGTAAATGCGGTCTTATTTTTGTAATATTTCAACTAAACAGTTCTGCAAAATCTTGTCGAAAGAAAATAAGTCTTGATTTAACACTTAAATGCCCTGTGTTGCCTTTAAAGAACATACCCGATTTTGTCTTCTAAAATATTGAGAATAAGACCGAATGCCTGTTATTGCTAATAGGACACACATGGAAAATTTTATTAATTCAATTTACAACGAATAGATGGCAGCTTCAGTGTGGATGAGAAAATAGAATTAAATTGCTGCTTTTTACTTGTGGCCAGTAGTGGCGCTAGAGTTTGCCCGACGGGGGGGGGGGCAAAGGTGAATGAAATTGGGCTCAAATTTTCGCCAGATGTATATTTTTCAACTAATTGAATACCCGGTACACAGCATCCCTGACCGGGGGCCCGGTCCCCCCCCCCACTGGCGCCACCCCTGCTTGTGGCTGTATCTTTTTTTGCTTTATGTGTACGCTTGAGAATACCATATTTTATTCTACAATGTTGAAGGAAATTCCTTTTCCGTATTATTAGTTATCAAAATCCATCTGTGTTTGACATTATAGAATTTCATCTAGGAAATCTTTTTTCTGAAAAAAAGCCCAGTGTTGCCGATTGGTAACAAACTTTTTTTTTAGCCGTAAACCATACTTAAAACAAATAGGATTTTTTAAAGTATTTTTCCCGTGTTTTATGTAAGAAATGAAAGTAAAAAGACCTCATTTCTAAATCAATTTTTTTAAAAATCCGGGCATTTAAGGGTTGGAATTTAGTCCCTGTTAACCGAGTTTCCGATTAACCGATTCTGAGGTGATTACGGTTCCACTCAGCTCGGATAGCTTGGTATCTAGAAGCTGGAACACACGCAATTTCGTCGCCAATATGGCGGATTCTGCACGTCTGTGCTTTATTAGCTGCCATCTTGCTTTGGCGACTTGGCACCGTTTTAATAAGTTCCAACTTCTAGATTTTAACATCGAGTCTCTACTACATAAGCATAAGTCAACCACCGTTTGTCTATTGACTCAGAAATCGCGCAGATATTAAACAGAATACACCCGTCTCCGTTTTCGACCTCCTTGGTGACAGGGCACCTTCTGCGACCACAACATCTGTATCCAAGTACGATACTCGCATAGGAATGAATGATTTGCTCGAAGGATCGAACTCCTTACTTCCGGACCCGAAATGACATCCCTTGAAATATGCATCTTCGAGTACTGTATCGCATGCATAAACAAAATAGCCATGCCGGGTCGTTTGGACTTAATGATCATATCTTCGGCTGCCGGCGAAATAGGTTATATCATTTCTTGGGCTGCCCTAAACGACTGCTTTTTGAATATTTTATAGCCCCCGACTCCAACTCATTCGGTCCCCACCCCTCTTTTGCTCAACTTATTGACAATTACAGGAAGTAGTCGAAAATACGTATCATTTGCATCTTATAATATGGGCTTCGGGGCGGAGATGACATGTTTTTTACCTGTAAGTAATTACTGTCTCCTGTTCCTAATAGATTCTTTTTTTCGTGATAGAGTATCGGGGATAGCTTAATATAGCCCGGATTGCGTGCGTTGACAAATCGAAGTGGGAGGTTTGCTTGTATAACTCCGGGTCTGGCCTCACGACGAAATTGACAGGGACACCGAAATGTGAATAGTTAAAATGATAGGAACGGTTTTATTTATGTGCATTTGAATACGAACTGGTTTTATATTATCTATGATCTAGCCTCCATTATCTCAAAACGTTTTACGCTGCTACTAGTTTATTCACCATTAACTAATGCTTTAAATTGCTCAAGATGGGTTTTTGCTGAGTTGACAAGGACAAAGGTTGGAAAGCGTGAAAAAGAAATTCACTCTCTATGTTTTGAAGAATATCTACGTTTTAACTTTCCTGAATCTGAAAAACATATGTTTGCAATTACAGTCAAACCCCGTTATAACGAACCTGGACGGACAGATCCAGAAGTTCGCTATAACCGAGGATTCACTACATCCGATTTTTCAAATATTGGCTACACAAGATTTCTTATAACCCTTTAATGTATTTCTGTGTTGAACGAGTTAATTACACTAAATTGCAATTATTAATGAGCTATAATAAATTAAATAAATATTTGTTCTTAAAAAATTAAGCAGCGAAATTAATTATACTAACATTTATTTCTCTAAAGAAATAATGAAAATAAGTAGTGATTTTTCATTAACAGCTTAAACTGAGCTTGAAAAGTGGAATTTTTTGTTTCATTATTGTTGGCTTCTCGATCGACATTCTTAATACTTCTTCTAAGACTAAACAAACATTTATTAGAACATTAAAACACAACTATTACATTCCGTATCTGCGTACATCGTAACTTCGTTCAACCGTACTCGTACTCACCTCGTCTCGTCTCTCTTATTTTTAAATCAAAGTAGCTGAACATCTGACTGTTGTCACTTGTCTGGTATCATACACTGTTATAATAATAAATAAGTTGAAGTCATGCTTTTGTCAGGCATAAATATTAAATATGCTTACATTATATCCAAATTCCTTGTTGCTTTCTCGTATACGAAGTATACAAAGAGAAATTATTGTAATCGTCAAAAAAAAAAAAAAAAAAATAAAAAACCAGATTTTTGCGAATAACCACGTTTTAGACAACCCCAAAGCCCGAAAAATATAATTTTGGAATTATGTCTGTCTGTGTGTCTGTGAACACGATAACTCGAAAACTATTAGAGATCCAGGGATGAAATTTGGTATGTGATCTTCACACATAATTTGTAGGTTTCTATCAAATTTTAGACAAAATCCGTGTTCGGAAAGTCCGTCTGTGTGTCTGTCCGCATTCATTTGAACACTATAACTCAAAAACTTAAATAGCTAGACGGATAAAATTTGGAACTCAGTTTTATCGTCATGATTGTAGGTCCGTATCAAATTTTTGACCAAATCCATCGAAGGGTTGATTGTCGGTCGGTCTGTATAATCGCATATTTTTAATCGCAATAACTTCTTAACAAAATTACTTAGATAAATGAAATTTGGTATGTGGCCTTCTTGCCTTAATTGTATATTTGTGTCCAATTTTTGTGTCAATCGGTTAGAAAAAAGCGTTTAAATTGCATAATTAATTTTTCTAATCCGCTTCTTCATGCGCATGCGTACTGGTAGCAATTTTTGCGCACGCGAAAGCTATTGAGCGAATTACGTCACTTTGTCCTTGAGCCGACAAGAGTGGAACTGTGTGATAGATGCATTTTAATCGGTACGCATCTCTTTGAATTTAATTCTTTACCTAAATATTTTACAATCACAATAATCTGCAATGAAAAACCTTCTGATAGTCATTGGATTCTGGGTTACAGTAGGTTCGAATTTTTTTTATCCACGCGGGGGGAGGGGAAACAGCACCTTTTTACTTTATCTTGTACGAAGTATACAAAGAGAAAGTATTGTAATCGTCAAAAAATTCGAACTCGAGATTTTGACGGATCTCCACGCTTTAGACCTCTCTGAGTCCGAAAAACACAATTTTGGAATTATGTCTGTCTGTGAACACGATAACTCGAAAACTATTGGAGCTACGGGGATGAAATTTGGTATGTGGTCTTTAAACATAATTTGTAGGTTTCGATCAAATTTTGGACAAAATCCGTCAACGGGAAGTCTGTCTGTCTGCATGTTCGAGGTCATGCGAACGCTATAACTCAAAAACTTGAATAGCTAGATGGATAAAATTTGGTACACTGTTTTATCGTCATGAATGTAGGTCCGTATAAAATTTTGGGCCAAATCCGTCAACGGGTTGACTGTCTGTCGGTCTGTATAATTTACCATTGAAACCAATCCGCTATCTCCATGCGCATGCGTAAATGCCTGTGCAAAGAAGGGATACTCGAAAACTTGGCAGTTTGCCAAAAACCAATTCTGGCGGCGAGATTTTGTAAGGAAGCAAACATTTAGGGCGTCTCGTTTTACTTGCGTATTGGAAGCAATCTCTGTGCATGCGCAAGCTATTCTGTTTTCTTCTCCGCACGCGGAACTTGCATTGCTCGAGTTTGATAAAAAAAAAATAAATATTGCGAAGTTTTAATACATACGTATCTTTTTGAATATGATTCTTCACCTCAATATTTTACTATCACTATAATCTACAATGAAACACCTTCTGATAGTCATTGCATTCTGGGTTACAGTTGGTTCGAACTTTTTATCAACGCAGGGGGAAGGGAAATGACAAATGTTTGAAAAGTGTACGAAAAAGTTCAGGGGAGGCCACTCCCACTGGTTTAAAGTCAAACGCGATGAGGGAGCAAAAAATACTATACCTCGGGCGCCGTTTTCAGAAGCTAAGCCTTTGCAGATGACGGGGAGGGGGGATGAGGTTAAAAAAATCATATGACCAGGGCGTCACTTACCTTTGCCACGCCACTGTCAACAATTAAATTTGTAGCTGCTGAATCGTTGGTTTCTATTTCACTTCTAGATGCCCACTCTCTTAAGAGTTCCAGTTTCCGACTAGTAAGTCATTTTGAGAAATAAAACACTATAGACAAGCGCTTCAAATTGATCACTCATAGAAAAGGATGTTTGATTTATATGAAGACTAGTTGTTCATTATGCATCCAGTCGAGCAATAATGATGATGCGTTTGATCGCGCTTTAAATAAAAATGTCAGAACAAGATTAAAACAAGTAACTTTTTTAATCATTTGAGATTTCATCTGTCCGTCGTTATTGACTTTGAGTTCCCGTACCACCAATTAGTCCTTCGCGTACCCCCAGGGGTACGTGTACCACAGGTTGGGAATCTCTAAGCTGGATGAATGAAATTTGACATATGGTTTAATCACCAGACGTGTATCATATTTTGGACCAAATCTATCTTTGGGTTGATTTCTTTCGTTATGCCTACAACTCGATAATTTAAAATCGTAACAAGCTAAGCGCATGAATTTCAGTATGTGAGTTTTACACCAAAATTGTAGATTAGTGTCAAATTTGGGACTCAATCGGTCCAATGGAAGAGTCAGTATTTCAAAGTTCAAACTAAATTTTCTTTACTGTCCGACACACAAAACTCACATCATGTGGAGTATACCATGATACTCCACAAGTATACAGGAAAGCTGCGGAGGGAACGCTTCCTCAAGTTCTATATGTAACCTCTCGACTTCATCTAAGCGCGAAAACTTCTCTTGCTTTTCAAAATATACACTTAAACTGGGAATTAAATTAATTCAGATTTGCATCCCATTTTGAAGTTGCACAAAAGACTCTTTGGGAGTAGATCTCGTAATTCTGAACCATTCTGAAATGACGAGAACGACCTCTGAGCCGGCATCCTACTCTTCAATCTGCCATGCCATGCCAAGGTGAGGGCGTTCTTCTCACCATAGCAGATTTAAGTTGCACCAGACCCACATACACAGCAGATCTTCGGTGGTATCGTATCTCGAACCTGTGATCCTCTGATCCTGAAGCTCAAGCTCTGACAAAAGACCACGGCGGTTTGTAGTGAAATAAAATGATACAATAAAGCATTAATTAATATTTAACACAACGAAATGTAGTTACATATAGGAAGAATATATATTATAAGGAAAATTGTAATGAAAAGTTAAAAATTAAGATTTGTCTTCTAATGCGAAACGCTTTATAGAAGCTCGCATTTTCAGTTTTCCCACGTCCCACCTAGCTGAAGTATCGCCCTGTGAATGAAGAATGTGTAACCACATAGATGAAGAATTCTACTTTTTAATAGAAATATGTTAAGTGTATAGCTGTCTTAAGAAAAGGTATTATGAACAGAGATTGATTTCAAAATTTCAGGAATTTTGAATTTTTTTTTATAATAGTTGTAAGTTTCTAAGGAAAAAGTCCTTGAAAAATTGAAAATTGATTCAGTTTTCATTTCAAGGGGAATGGTGGTAAAAATGGTGAAAATTATGATGCATTTCAGAACGGAGGGAACGACTATCGTGTATAAAGTTCCAAAATGAACGGTAGGGGAAGATAGGTACACTGTCCCTTGTCCAAACATAGTCCAATCATCATCGTATTAATGATTGAGTAGAATAGATGATGTTGAAGCGCATAGATACTAATACTTGTCTGAAAAAATCCAAATATCAATTTTGTTGATGTATTTTATGTAAAGTAAGGGAATGGGCTCTTTTTCAGCCAGGGTTCCCACGGTCCTTGAAAATTCCTTGAATTTTATTTGCCGTACTCAAGGCCATGGTAAAGTACTTGATTTTTCGTTGTATCCTTGAAAAGTCCTTGAAAAATAAGCAAAATGTCTATCCATTATTTTTTGGGACAGAAGAGAAAACCAGTTTGTGATTTGGTTTTGTCTTGAAAATTCCATCACTAGAAAAAGGGTATTTGTATGGGACTGTTGTCAATCATCGATCTTTTCTGTCTTCATATATTCAAAGACAGCTTAATTTGACAATAGAGTAAAAGCTACAGAGGGTTTTTCTCCGTCCAGTAAAACAGTCCTGCAATCATCTTAATGTATTTTGAAAGTAACTGATATATTTGAATAGAATTTTGTTTCAAATACCAATAAACAATTTTCTCTGCAATGAAATTTGTTTTCAAAATGTATGTTATTTAATTTCATAGAGCCAGGGAAGTAACTTAAATATCTTGATGGATAAAATTGGGGCACATTTTCATCATCAGAATCGTTGATCCGTATCAAATTTTTTATTTCAAACATAAAAATGTAAATGATTAATGTGATTCAAATTTATCATTTGCATGTGAATGTCTAAAATATGTAATTTTTTGGTCCTTGAATTTTCTTAAAAAGGTTCTTTGAAATTTTCCTCAGTAGGAGTGGGAACTCTGCTAGCTGTCTTCGTTTCCCCTTGTTGTGAAATGCACCTCTGAAAAATTTATTCTTCCCACCACTGTTGTTTTCTCTGCAGTGCTCACAGCAGGAATACTTGAACCACTCTCTATATTGTGGATGCGATATATTTTTTTTATCCCAACATGCTTTACAAAAGTATATAAGACAATTATTGTTTTTCATATAACTTTTATAAATACACACAATTTAACATTTCACTGTCTTCTTTATTTTTAATCTATATTTTAGATGGTATCTTAAGCCTTAAAGGCCCAATGTTGCCTTTAAGCAACATGCATAATTTTGTCTTCTAAAATCTTGAGAATAAGACCGAAGTTCTAATGCCCGATGTTGCCAATAGGACTCGCACTAAAAACGTTATTAAATCAATTTACAACATATAGATGGCAGTCCGAGTGCTGATAAAAAAATAAATTGATGTTTTTACTTTCTCGTGTACGAAGTATACAAAGAGAAAGTATTGTAATCGTCAAAAAATTCGAACTCGAGATTTTGACGAATCTCCACGTTTTAGACCTCCCTGAGTCCGAAAAACACAATTTTGGAATTATGTCTGTGTGTCTGTGAACACGATAACTCGAAAACTATTAGAGCTACGGGGATGAAATATGGTATGTGATCTTTACACATAATTTGTAGGTTTCTATCAAATTTTGGACAAAATCCGTCTACGGGAAGTCTGCCTATCTGTCTGTCCGAGGTCATGTGAACACTATAACTCAAAAACGAATAGCTAGATGAATAAAATTTGGTACACAGTTTTATCATTATGAATGTAGGTCCGTATAAAATTTTGGGCCAAATCCGTCAAAGGGTTGACTGTCTGTCGGTCTGTATACGCGCATTTCCAACACGTCCGCTATCTCCACACGCATGCGTATTGGACGCAATCTTCTGTGCACGATATTTATTGACTCCTGCTTGGCGCTTTTTTTTCATCCGATTCTCCGTGCGCATGCGTACTTGGTAGCAATCTGTGCACGCGGAAGGATTGTCCTTGAGCGAAGAAAGAGTAGAAATCGGTATGCATTTAATCGGAACGCATCTCTTCGAATTTAATTTTTTACCTAAATATTTTCTGATAGTCATTGGATCCTGGGTTACAATAGGTTTGAATTTTTTTATCCACGCGGGGGGAGGGGAAACAGCACCTTTTTCGAGAAGTATACGAGAAAGTTTAGGGGAGACCACTCCCGCTGGTTTTCACTCTAGACGGCATCTTTTTAGCTTTGTTTGTTCGCTTGAGAATACCATACATTCTACAGTGTTTAAGGAAATTCCTTATCCGTATTATTATTTATTAAAATTCATGTGTGTTTGACATTACAGAATTTTATCAAGGAATTTTTTCCCCAAAATAAAGCCCAATCAAAGTCGGTTGGTAACAAGCCGTTTTTAGTCATAAGCCACACTTAAAAGAAAATAGGATTTTTCAAAGTATTTTTACCATGTTTTGTTCAAGAAATGAAAGTCAAAAAACATTTTAAAATCGATTTTTAAAAAATCGGGCTTTTAAGGGTTAAATGTTCCGGATCGAGTTTCATAAAACATGGTGGGCCCCCCCCCCCAAAAAAAAAGTATTAACACTTTAAATCAGGGATTCCCAACTTTTTTCCTTCGCGTACCCCTTGATAATTCTTTTTGTATTCGAGTACCCCTTGATTATTCTTTTTGTTTTCGAGTACCCCTTGATTATCTTTTTTGTTTAAGAGTACACCTTGATTATTCTTTTTGTTTTCGCGTACCCCTTGTTTATTGTTTTTGTTTTTGTGTACCCCTACTATCATATCCAACCCTTCCTCTCCAACCATCCGTCTATGCAAAGAAATTTTTATCAGTAAAGTTAAATTTAGCTGAAGTTAGCTTAAAAGTGAAATGACTCGAATTAATAACATTTGCAGAACTTATTCTTGATTTTACATTTTATTCCATTTTGACAAGAGTTCAAGTTCAGTGCTAACGCAAATGAAACCAGTATTGTAATTATTTCATTTTAATTTATAAGGTTAGCTAAAAAAATTACGTTTCGTAATAATCAACTATTTAAGTGGTATAGTAATTAAATAGCAAGTATTCACTTGGAGAAACAAAATTCTATAACTTTTTAATCCCTTATGTTTTCTTGTTTCCGCCATTAACAACTTTGATTTCGCGTACCCCCAAATGGTCCTTCGCGTACCCCCAGGGGTACGCGTACCACAGGTTGAGAACCTCTGCTTTAAATCATGGCTTTTCTCAATTCAGCGACGGTTGAAGGTTTTATAGTGTGGACTCCGTCTTTTAGGCGCCCCTAAATTGAGAGGAGTCGTTGAACGAGAATGCACACAAATACCAAACAAAATGTTTCGTTATGTTTGCGTTTTCATTGCTTCTCTTTGTCAGCAGTGCCTGGACCAGAACAGACATCAGTTTGAAAACAGGCGTTGACAAAACAATTAAATAACGTTTGTAGATTCTAAAACGTTTTGAAAATGAAATGTATTTTAATAAACACAGACTTTATAAGTATTTAAAATGTGTACATTTTTAGATGCTCTGTACTTAAAAAAAATCTTAAAATTTTTTTCAATTTATAATATTTTTATTAGTTAGTTTTAATGTCAATACTTTTATCAACGATCATTATACCTTTCAAATTTCGATACGCACACATGACATATAGCTTTTATCCGAAATATTCTACCCTAGCCAACAAAGTGTATCAGAGTCATCTCGGCAGATATCATAAAGTAAAACTGCGTTATTCTTCATCACTTCTCCGAAAGTGTTTGTTTTTAGCGGGGTCTTGGCTTCGGCGTAAACGATGTGTGAGAGAGCAGACCGTTTCTCCCCCTATGCGTGATTCCCGATCATGACTTACTCTTTTCGAAGGCATCAACTGCGAAGAAACACACTTTTTCCAAAATAAAATAAAAAATAATAACACTGAAAAAAAAAGAAATAATCGGAATTATTTCCCTGGGCTTTTGGAAGATTTTACGTGGGAAGAAGAATTCCAGGAAGTTTTTTTGGGGGGGCCGAGAGAACCTGCAAAAGAAGTGTTAAGCGTTTGTTTGGCTCTCTCTTCTTCTGATAAATAGGAATATGTTTCTAACTGATAGTATTATGGTTGTGTTCCCACGGGGGCCATCGCTTCCCTTGGATATATATCGGCAATCCCTTCTTTGATGAAAATTGCTTGAATATTCCTCCTCCCCTGCGCCGACCCCTCCTGGATGGAAACTGTCTTCTGGCTAAGAAGTGCGGATAGTGTTGGAAGGCGAACGTTCATTAAATGCAGAAAAGGGCCCCAAGGCCGCATCTCATGCAACTTGCATGGATTGGGAAAGGCAGGCAGGAGGGGGGGGGGGGACGTTCCATGATCAAACTCTGCAGCAGTTCCTTACTTTCGGTCGGAGGGAGGGCGTGAAAAAAAAGGGAAGCATGCAATACAGAGAGGAGGGAGGGAGAAAAGTTCTGTTCCTCTGTGGTATGCTGAAATTTTATCGGAATTTACATGTAAACTGGACCGTCCACGCCGAAAGCCCGGAAGGAGGAAGTCAGGTCTTGTGGTTTGAAAAGTAAGAAATGGAAATTCGGTTCTCGCTTTTTCACTCACTCCCTCGCAACCCCCTCTCTCTTTCCTTTTTTTTTTGGTTCTGCAGTCACCTCGCCCATCATTCTGTCGCTTTGGTCCGTCTGTCCGTCGCTTGGGGGTGGACCGACAGAGAGAGCTGAAAGATCGTCTGCCCGGTCTGATTTGGACGCTACAAAATTCTTCTTCCCTTTCTTTCTCTCCTATATATTTCCCCCTAATCTTTTTTTTTTATTTCTTTTCTTTCTTTCTTTCTCTCTTTTTCCCCCTCCCCCACCGAGTATGTAGCTATGCTGAAATGGAAAACGGGCTCTGCTTTGCGTAAAATTGATTTTATTTTTCTTCCCATTCTCCCTTCCTCCCCCCTCCGGGGCCCGCCAAATAGATGGATGTGTAAGTAAGGGCCCGGGGAAATTGGTAAGCGTTGAAGGCGACATTGGATTTTGGAATTGTGACTCTTCTTTTCATTTCAGTCGCCTCCGAAAGATATTTTATTTAATCCCGAGCGGTTGTTCTCTCTTAACTATTGAATTGTTCGATTGGGGCTTTTGTCTTCGCTTCTTTTCCCCCCCTTTTCTCTCCCTTCTTCTTCTGTGAAGTCCTCTTGTCATTAACTTTCCCGTCTGTGATGGGGCTTCGACATTTCAGCACTAGTTTCTTGTTTATTGTAAATTTCTAATTTATATTCTGCTTTTTTGCAAAAATCGCTTATTGGAAATAAAAAGTGGTTAGGTGACGTTTGTTTTCAGCCATAAATTAGCAAATAAATTGATATTTATATAAAAAAAGCAATTGAGTGAATAAAATGTTATCCATGCGCATCGAAAAGTTATAATGCTTTTATTATTTCGTTATGATTCAAGTATATAAGATTAATTAATTCTCTAGATTGAAATCCACATACTTTTTTTAAGGAAAGAACATATTAATAGAAATTCTTCTATACTCTTAAATGTTTTAAATTGAAAATTTCTTGAAAGAAAGAATAATGATTAAGCAGCATTTTCCATTAGTAGTAAATCGAGTACCCTGAATTTTTCTCATTATTTGATCTTATCTTATTTCCAAAACCACGCTAGGATAAATTCCCCTTTCTCTCATTCTCCAGTTTTGTCCCAGGCACAATTAATAATAAACTAGTAAATAGCTTAGCACGCCTGCAAATTTAGCCAGTTCATTATTTATCCAGTATATTATATTTATAAAATTTATAAATTTAATTTCTGTATGTGTGTGTACATGAAAGCAAATTTAAAAAAAAAAAAAAAAAAGTTTTTTCCTTGCTTAAAATAAAATACCATCGTTTTGAACTAATGGGTCTCTGTAAAATAGAGCTAAAATCTAAATTTACTTAAAATTTGAAGAAATACTAAATTTTCAAAAAACCCCTACTTTATGATTAAAAAGAAATTATGCATCTTTGCAATAGTCAGAACATAGTTATAAAATTTATATAATTAAAATTATATTTATTCAGTTAATAAATATTAACAATAATTTAAAATCTTAAGACCAAAATAACGTTTTTCTCTTTTTTTTAAACCTGAGTTCTTTTGTGATACGTAATTAAACATAGGTTGCCCATATGTCTATTTTTTAGTTCATTTAATTTTTGAATCTATTTAAATTATTGATTAGAATTAAATACTTTACCTGAAATTTCCTCGAAGTAATGGCATTTTCCAAATATGCATTGATGAGATATACTATGGAGGGGAAAAAAAATCTCAACACCGGAATGGAGCCGGTGAAAATAACAAAACATATTTACTGTTATCATGAATAAAAATGACATTTTTTTACCAATAATTTATAAAGACTATACAAAATTTTACATTTTAAATGAAATTAAGTGTGCCATTATTTAGAACAATTATACAACTACTTTTACATAAAGAAACATATTTTTTTAAGCATGAAAGAAAGAAAAGTTAGAAGAGCATATTACTGTTGAGCTCCCTCTGTTGGTCGGAGTTGAAACTATATTTTCACCCTCTGGGGAAATCACCCCCTCCCCCTCACGTGCACATTGTAATCGAAATTGGAGAGCAGTGCGACGTATTTCACTCAATTTCCACGACATTTTTAGGAATGTTTTACGGATTGATTATATACAGTGCTTGTTACAATAATTTTAATTGTCCGAAATTTTTTATTTCTATCGTGCCCTTTTATGGGTTTAAGATTTGATTTTAGGCTTCTTCTCTGTATTGAGATTTGTATCAAATTTTGATTCAAGTCCGTTCACGGGTTGGCCTCTTCGTGCGTAGGTGAGATCGAGAACATACAGCGCAACAAGCTAGATTGGTGGATTTTTGTATGTGATCATTACACCAAAAATGTTGATCTGTATCTAATTTTGATTTAAGTCCGTTCACAGGTTGGCTGTCTGTCTCTTCATGCGTATGTGAGCGCGAGAACCTAAAGCGTAACAAGCTAGATTGGTGGATTTTTGTAGGTGATCTTTACACCAAAAATGTAGATCTGTACGTAATTTTGGACTTAATCCGTCCAAGCATAGACTGTGTATTTCTTTGTCCGTGTGTATGTGATCATACTTCAAAAACTAAACAAAGCTAGATAAATAAAATTGTTGTTGGTCCAAAGTTATTTATCTACTTATGTCAGATTTTGTACCCAGTCCATTAAAGAGAAGAGGTTCAAAAGAGAAGAGGTTCAAGATGCATTATTTTTAGGTGCAAAATGCATTATTTTTAGGTCCAAAATGCATTATTTTTAGGTCCAA
>BGPR01000563.1:439510-462820 GCA_013235015.1 Araneus ventricosus | reverse complement strand
CATTATTTTTAGGTCCAAAATGCATTATTTTTAGGTCCAAAATGCATACTCGATTCCCCTCCCTATAATATGAATCTAAATAAAAAAAAAAAAAACGCGTGTATTGTGTACGTATAGAAGAAAGTAGAGGGGAGAACATGCCCTCTAGTTTAAAATATTTTTGCATATTATATAGTATTGGTCAAAATGGGAAGTATATAATGTCTTCGCCAGGTGATAAAAATAGGTAAAATACGTAATGATGTTCCTAACACCATTATACTTTTAAAATTTTATATTCCCTGTTTTCATATGGTAAACTATTTCAAACCTGTGTTGATGCGTGGCTAAGTATTTTGGTCTTTTATGTAGGATTATAGAAGAAAAGGTGAGGGAGGGGGGAAAATGTATATTGCATGTAGTACATAGTTAAAATAAACACTAACTTTTAAAAATTTATTGCGGTTTTTTTTATCTTTCTTAATAATAAAAGCGAATGTGTGTGTCTGTGTGTGTTGGCGATTTACAGGGCAGACCGTTTGACTCAGAGTCATCAAATTTGGCACAAATATACTTTCGAGAGTAGGAATATACACATCGTTGTGATTTTTTCGAAATTTTTATTATAATTTTAGCTAATTAAAAATTAAGAAAAAAAATTGAGTTCGTTGGCGATAACTTTCGGAAATATTATCGAAAAAAAGTAATTTTTACCTCACTTTAAAATACAAAAAATTATCTTTTCAATGATACCAATTTAGTAGTTGTCCAATTTCCCTCCTAATTTTAACAATTTTTAAAAATATTTTTATGCAGAGTTTGAAAAAATACTTTTTGTTGTTACGATGAATCAATTAAAATTAAAGCACTCACAAGAATATGAAGTGTGCAATAAATTTAATGAAAACTTAAAAAAAAACACACACACACACACACTTTTATTAATGTATTAAAAAGTCTAAATTTTCTTTATTTCAATTATATCCTTCTTTTTAGTCTTTAAAGTATAATTCATTATTATAAATATTATTGGATCTTGAAATCAGTTTTTTCTCACAAATTCTCTACCAGGTGGCGCCACTTTAATGGAATCGAAATTGAATTTACTTGATGCTTAACTAATAATTAAGTTCGGAAAATATTAAAATAGTGTATTGTCATTGAGAATATACTATAGTACAAACTTTTAGAGCTCTAGCACATCCATAGGTCAGTGGAGAAATCGATTACAAATTACATTTTTACACATATGAAACAAATCAAATTAAATAAAGGTATTTAGTGGTATGGTCTTCTCATGTTGTCTTAAATCCTGACTAAATTCCGGAACATTTTAGATATGTAGGTGAAATATAACTGGGTTTTTTTACGAATGAATGCTTCCTGTCACGAAAAGTTTCCTAAGAACAGACAAAAGTGTGTGTTTTTTCTGACGCGAATTAAATTGAGTGTAATTCCCTTAAAGAAACAAGTCATTTTATCTTTCTTAACTTGGAAGAAATCGTGACAGAATTTTATTTATTTAAAGAAAAGCACACTACAGAGGAAACTCCATTTACAGAGTGCTATAAACACACAAAGAACAAAAGCCACAAAGAGTAAACACAAAAAAATGCACTAGAAAACAAAAAGTTGAACACAGAGAATACACAAAATCATAAAACTTTTCCAAACGTATAAATAATTAAAAACGAAAACACATAATCACAAAAGCACTAAAACACACTATGATACTAAAAGTCTTTTTAAAAAATTAAAAGACCATTTCCAAAAGGCAAGGGTTAAAAAGTCAAAGCACGCAAGTACCGAGTCTTCTAAAAACACACCAGGAGTTTAAAAGTTTAAAACGTAAATACACACTTGAGATAAAAATAAATTCAAACAAGGCACCAGAAACAGAGTAAAAAAATTAAAACCTATAAAAGATATTAAAAAATGGTCTATTACATAAGAACACGGAAAATCAAAACGCATAAAAATCTAAAATGTTGTAAAAAGGTAAAATAAAACTCGCCATGTATTTTATTTCACTTCATCCATTGTCCTAATCCAAAATCTGCATTTTTCAGGTAATCATCACCATCACCCTCATCATCCACCAAGACTACCTCAGCAGATCTCACTGCAACAGTCCAACAAGCTTCAACATCACATGCTCACTAAATCTGTTCGCCAAGAAGCCAAGAACTCCGAATCAGGTAAGGACGAAAGAACAGAAGCTCGCCGTAATTTTTGAAAGAGAACCTAAATGAAATATTAAATCAAATATTTTCTCTGAAAGTGCAAACAGTCGTATCCATCTGTCGGTACTCCTCCATATCGCCAAAGGATGCCAAGTCGCCAATACCAAAAAGAAGATGGCTGCTAACGTATATGACAGAGCTGGTCTTTGGCGATTGGACTAATGGCTCCCAACTGGGTCCCGCGCTAGAATACTACAGTAGAGTCTCGGTAATTCGAAGTGGACGGGACCGGGCCTATCTCGAACTATCGAAAATTCGAATTCTCGAAATCATAAACTTTAATAAATAAATAAATAGAAATAAAAGCAATTTTTAAATTTCAGTGTAGTATGTTTAAATGAAAAATGTACTTGCATATTATAACATAACTGCTGATAGCAACAGGTTAATTAGACCTTAAAATAATTGTCAATTGTTTTTTCTTTAAACACATTGCTCCTATATATCGATCTTATATACGGTATCCCGTTTTCTTTGGGAGAGGGCATTTCTGCAGGTGGCTTCGAGGTGCGCAGTGGACATATGACCCGTCGAACAACAATAAAAACCAGATGTAGTAATTCTTTCACGTGTTGTGTATGTGTTAGTCATTATTTTGGAGCTAAACTGATTTTTTTTTCACTAGCTCGGATTTATGAAAAACTCGAACAATCGAGACTCGAATTAACGAGACTGTACTGTACCTACTCCCTCCTCAGTTCACCACAATTGAAATTAAGAGAGCTACTTTTTTAGTTTCTCGTTTAGAAAAAGAAAATATTAACTCGAGAAACCTCGAACTCGAGATTTCGATAAATCTCCACGTTTTAGATCTCCATGAGTCCGAATAAACCGTTTTTGGAATCAAATCGGTCTGTCAAAAGCTAGAAAGATGATATTTGGCGTGTGGTCATAACACCAAAATTTCATATTTCTTTGAAATTTTGAACGAAATCCGTCAGCCGGAAGTGTGTTTATCCGTTTGCGTTGCTGTGAACATAGTAATTCATAAACGCAAAGAGCTGGAAGGATTAAATTTACCATACGGTTTGAGTCTCAGAATTATAGATTTGTATCAAATTTTGGGCGAAATCCATCGAAGGGTTAATTGTCCGTTGATCTGTATATTCGTGGGTTGTGAAAACTATAACTGAAAACGCAACGAGGTGTATTAATGAAATTTGGTATGTAGTCTTGCAACCAAAATTGTAGATATTGTTACGAAAATCGTACGGTGAAAACAGTCCAGCAAGCAGGATAATGGAGAAGGACGATTTATTCACGACTATTTCGGAAAACACGAAGCGCATGCAACAGGAAAAACAGCAAGCACAAATTAGCAACACAAAACGGACAGAAATTCACTAATAATAACAGCAACAGCACTTTCAATACCCCTCGGCGTCTATTAGCTTACTAGCTCGCACTGCGGATAAAGCTCCAAAGAGAGATTCCAAAAGTGTTCCATCTCCAAAGACGGTCCAAGTCGATCAAACGCGTTCAAAGTAGATTAGTAACTGCGGGTCCCCGACAAGGCGGGACATCACATGGAATCATCTAGTGCATTCTGTATATCTCTGCTCCTAATAGAGATATCGAAGAAAGGCTAGCATTTTTGAGGAACTTCATTTTGTCGCCAAAATGGTCGCCAAGTTTGCTGTGAAAGTCAGGGGGGTTGCCTTGAGTTGCCTCCGATAGCTAGTGAGAACGTCTGTAAATGTCTCTTTTCAACTCTAAGATTAACATTGCTAGGAAGCAACATTCCAATATGTTTCAAATTTTGGTTCTAATTTTCGAAAGGAAGGCTTCCAAAATGCATACTTAATTCTCTTCACTTTGCTATGAAACACATAACAGGCCATACTGTGTTAGTATACAAGAGAAGGGAGACCACTCCCTCTGTTTTTTTCATTGTTCGAAATCCTTAGATGATTAAAAAAAGAATTTAACCAAACTTATTTCCAAACGAGCCCTGTACCTCATGAAGCCGGCCCTGGTATACATACAGTAAATAGAGCAAACACATTCTATGAAGGTTCGAATATAAAATATAAAAAAAATTATGAAGTCTGTAGTAAAAATGAAAATTCGCGTAAACTTTTTAACGATTAATTTTTAAATATGATCGCTTCATTGCATTATTTGCTCTAACAGTTATCTTGCTTTTTACTTTCTCGTATAGGAAGTATGTAAAGAGAAAGTGTTGTAATCGTCAAAAAAATTCGAACTCGAGATTTTGATGCATGTTTTAGACCTCCCCGAGTCCGTAAAACATAATTTGGAATTATGTCTGTCTGTGAAGACGATAACTCGGAAACTATTAGAGCTAGAGGGATGAAATTTGCTATATGGTCTTTACGCAAGATTGATAGATTTCTATCAAATTTTGGAGAAAATCCGTTCACGGGAAACGTGCCTGGTTGTCAGTTCGTGTTCATGTGAACACGATAACTCAAAAACTTAAATAACTGGATAAATAAAATTTTCTACACAGTTTTATCGTCATGAATGTAGGTCCGTATCAAATTTTAGACTGAATCCGTCGAAGAGTTGATTGTCTGTCGGTTTGTGTAATCACATGCTTGTGAACACAATAACTCCTAAACACAATGACTTAGATAAATGAAATTTGTATGGGGTCTTCTAACCACAATTGTAGATATGTGTCCAATTTTGGTTTCAATCGGTTGAAAAAAAAGGCGTTCAAATTGCATATTCGGTTTCTTCACCATTCCATGACGCAAAAAAAAGGCGCGACCGCTTGGCGCATTTTCCCCCACCTGGTTTAGGAAATGGTGCGTGTTACTGAAGTTTGGCGTATTTTTTTCCCACCAGTGTTAGGGCGCATACGAGAAAGTTTAGGGGAGACCACTCCCGCTGGTTGCCATTGGCGACATGGTGTCCGTTGGCGATATTAAGTTGTACTGACTGGTGGATTTCAACCACATGGAATTTTAGATATAGATGATGTTTTGCTCTTTGAGTGACGATATTTATGTTCATTTCGACGTTCTCGACATTGTTAATGTGAAGGCCCTCAATATTTTTAGTGATTAATATTAATTATTTGAGATTATGCGTGCATGGCAAATCGCTAATTTCGTCCATGACTAGAAATTTATTTCAGTTTTATTGATTCTAATGCCGGTTTCCTATTCTGGCAGGCTGATTGCGTTAATCTTCAATACTGTCACGAGTTTTACTGTCGCATTGCCGAAGAGAGCATTATTCTTCACTTTGCAATACAAAATATTATGTGGATTTAATGGTGGAATATCAGCTGTATTATACTTTATTATTATTAATCCGCCGGGGGGAAACAATCTCTTAAAGTTAACGGTTAAATATACCTTCTGGACATAAAGAAGAGTCACAGATGGGTGGGAAAAAATAAAAATAAATATGCAAAGTATTCTGAAATAGTGCACACTGAATGTCTTAATGTCAGATGGATGGGATTAAAAGGTTCCTTAATCAGTGATGATATCTTGCCTTCTTTCATGTAGAATGTTCATAATACGTGCTAGGAATTTTCTGTTTTGAACAATATTTTCGCTCCAGGTCGATACACTGGAGTTTGGTGAAATGAAAAGGTTTTGTCACTGTGTGGTCTATTACATAGTGGCGTGGATCACCTGTGTCTGCGCAGGCGCAACGATCTTATGAACATAAACCGAACTGTGGAGATGGGTCGCAAAGGGCCTATGTCCTTGATGAAGTGACAAATTTTTGAATTGAATGAAACTCGATAATTGTTTTCTTGGGGTACGTCGGTCCATTTTCGAAAGTTCCGTCTTTGCTGCCAAATTTCAAAGGAGCACTTTTTAAGATTTTTTTAAGACAACATTTAGTATTGAATATGACAAAAATTTGAAAGTACAAAGAAAATATGATGTGTATTTGAGCCTAATAACTTTTTAAATACGAGCTGTGCTATACAGCAGGCAATCAAGAGAGGACGGGCTTAATTGGGCCAAATGGCCAGTTATGTCAGTGTTTGGCTCTCTGTCGATCTTCTTGTTCGTGCGTATCTAAAAGTGATAACTGAAAAACAACACATCAGGCTAGATGGGTGAATTTTAGTATGCGATGTTTACAAATAAATTGCAGATCTATGTCTGATTTTGGACTCGATCGTTCAACAGAAAGAGATCCGAAATGCATACTCGATTTTCTGTACTTTACTACGAAGCTCATTACAAAACGAGCCATATTCTGTTAGCATACAAGAAAGTCGAATGGAGAATCATTATTTTTTATTTCCCCCACGGCATGGACCACTTTACGAAACAACTTCAGTGTTGCACATCACAATTACTTCCTTTTCCTTTCATATAGGTTGAATATTAATTTACTATTACCTGATCTATCTTCTGCATTTCCAGGCAATCATCATCATCATCCTCATACACAGCAACCGCAACTACCTCAGCAGGTCTCACTGCAACAGTCCAACAAACCTCAACATCATATGCTCACAAAATCTGTTCGCCAAGCAGCCAACAATTCAGAACCAGGTAGGAACAAGATAATTGCACGTCATTCTTATACAGTACAACCTCGAAAATCGGGACTGCTTGGGGGTCTGGAAGGTCCGGATTCCGGAAATTTCCGGATTTTAGATATCTTACTTAAACCAATAGAGATTGTTCGTCACAATTAAGCGCGCATGTGCAGATGTCTTCAGAACAGATCTGGGAGTCGCAAGGCAACGGCAAATGGTTGCCTTGGTAACACCTCTGACGTTTGCGCTTGCGCAACCAATCGAAACGTATGCTTTTCTACACATTGACGTCAATTCCAACAACTCCATATAAAAACACGCTTTAAACAATAAAAACATAAAGAGACATTAAATAATGATACAAAGACAAAAAAATTAGTAGTTTAAAATGACTGGATTTTGGGAGATTCTGGATTGACTGGAGTTTCCGCATCTTGCCTCAAGCGTTCTAGTTTAAAATTTATTTAGCTAATTTTTTTTCTCGTCATGAGTTGAAAAAAATCGTCCAGTTTCCGGATTTTCGAGGTGGGACTGTACTTGCTTTGAGTGAAATTCGTTTAAAATAATATATTTCTGATTTGGTTGACATTGCAGAGTGGCCAAAAAGTAACGTAAGGCGTTTGGAATTCAATTGTAAAAATTCTGTTCAGCTAAATGTAACCAGATTTTATCTATTCTGACCATGAGATTTCGATTTGTGAGGGGGGAAAAGTAAAATTTTCGCTATCAACTGTATTAGGACGCTGTGCACCAGTTGACCTAGTCAGTTACTCAAAAGAATTGCAAAAGTCACAATTTCCACTACAAATTTTAATTTGGCTCCATTGATACACGTGGTTCGATGCGTTGACATCTCAAGTGTTCCAAAAATTTTGTACTCTTATGATTGCATGTTCTATCGCAAAACGTAGAGGTTCAACGTTGATTTGTCTTATATGCAGCATTATGCGAATCTTCAAGGTTGCTAGATTATTGACATTGCCTGTGTAAGCTGCACTTTTCAGATGACCCCCACTCCAGAAATCGAAGGGAGTGAGATCCGGTGAAAACGATGGTCACTCTTCTTGATTTTTGTTACTCTTTCTTCTGTTTGCTGTAGAACTTGCTGAACATATAGTGCAAAATGAGGAGGTGCTCCATCTTGCTTGAATACGGTAAATTTCCCAGCTCCTATGCTTATCAATTCCGAGTAAGCAGTGAAAACTCATTGAACAAGATGTATCAACGATGCCAACATGAGACGTGTTGTGGAAATTGTGATTTCTGTAATTCTTTCGTCTAAATGACTTAGCCAACTGCCTGTAGCGCCATATTGTAGTTGGGACGAAAATTGGAACTTTTTTTGCATAAATCGAGTTTCTCATTGCCCGAATAGTATGTAGACCCAATTTGGTTACATTTGGCTGAACAGGATTTTTACTTTCCTTCACACGAAGTATATACAAAGAGAAAGTATTGTAATCGTCAAAAAATTCGAACTCGAGATTTTGACGAATCTCCCCGTTTTAGACCTCCCCGACTCCGAAAAACACAATTTTGGAATTATGTCTGTCTGTGAACACGGTAACTCAAAAACTATTAGAGATACAGGGATGAAATTTTGTATGTGATCTTTACACATAATTTGTAGGTTTCTATCAAATTTTGGACAAACTCCGTCTACGGGAAGTCTGTCTGTCTCTCCGTGTTCATGTGAACATGATAAATCAAAAACTTGAATAGCTAGATGGATAACATTTGATACACAGTTTTATCATCAGGAATGTAGGTCTGTATCAAAGTTAGGACCAAATCCGTCGACAGGTTGATGGTCTGTCGGACTGTATAATCGCATATTTGTAAAAATTATATCTCCTAAACCCTTTGACTTAGATAAATAAAAATTGGTATGACGGTTGCTAACATTAATCATAAATATGTGCCCAAATTTCGTTTCAATCGGTTAAAAAAAGACATTCAAATTGCATATTCAATTTTTTTCTTACTTGCGTACTGGAAGCAATCTCTGCACATGCACAAGCTACTCAGCATTAGCGAACGAGGATTTTCTCCTGTTTTCTTTTCGCTCGCGCACACTCTCGCATTAGCGGAGCTTGCTAGAGTGTGATAGAAAATAAATATTGCTAAGTTTTAATACGTACGCATCTCTTTAGATATGATTTTTCACCTAAATATTTTACAATCACTATAATCTACAATGAAAAACCTTCTGATAGTCATTGCATTCTGGGTTACAGTAGGTTCGAATTGCTACAGTAGGTTCGAATTTCTTATCCGCACAGGGGTAGGGAAAATTTTTGAGAAGCATATGAGAAAGTTTAGGGGAGGCCACTCCCGCTGGTTTGCAATCAAGCTCCAAACACCTCACGTTATTTTATGGCCACCCTGTATATAAAGATGATCTGAAGATGACAACAATATTTGCAATTGAGTCACCGTTATTGCAGTGAATACCCAATTTTCGTTGAAAACCAACCCATATCGTCATTTTCATGGCAGAAAGTAAAAGAAACACAACTCAATATATGTAGCGTCATCTGATGCTTATGTGCCTAATAAATGGCCTTAAATGCTGTGTAACCTTTGTGTTGATCTCTGCAGGTAATAAGACCAGATCTATCGAACGTACCGATTAACCAAGTACTCATTTTATAATCATCAGTTGATCATGCTACCAAATACTGCCCCTTATTTTCAAGATGGCCTCCTAGTATTTTGAATCAGCCTTTAGTTAGCTGACACTGGTGCGACCGTGACCGACGAAAGTGCAGGTCAATCAAATACAGCCGGTCATCTTGAAGCAAAAACAGTCATTATGTTGCCTCTGAGCGAAAGGTACTGGAATTTGGTATTTTAGAGATCGCAGATGCTGCAGAAATCCGCATGCGCAGTCGCATCATAGTAAAACATCTTTATGATTTTAGTATTTTTGTTATGTCATATATTAAATATATGGAAATCGTTGTTAATCTTTAATTAGTAATCGGAGTGGATGTCATTGATATGGTGTCACTTTTATAATACCAAATATTTGTTTTTCAAACTTTTCTGATCAATTCTTATAATTAATTAGAAAATCACCCGTCATGGTATGACGAGTGCAAATTGCCTCTTCATTCGAGAGATTTCCCGTCAAATCTGACGTGATAAAATAGATATATATGCGACAGAAATGTTTAACATTGATTGAAACCAAATAAAATAAACATATTATGACAGGAAATATTTTTATATATACGTATTATTTACATATTTCTTTATTCAAAAACCCTCTTGGCAAACAAAATTCAGTGTGAAGTATTTTTCGTTGTTTAACAATTTTCCTTGTACTTCAGATGTCTTTGTGTAAATTTTAGCGTTGCCAAAAAATATTATCAAATTATATCATCACGATTGCACTAACTAATTAGATGCATCTGACGTAATTTACTACTTTCTATTGAAAAACGCAAATTAATTTGAAATATGTGATTAATATAATTTAAAATTTCTCGGGAACTATTGATCATAGCGAGATAAATTTTATATCAATGGATAGCAAATTTTATTTCACTATTTCAGAGGTATTAAATTTGAAATTAGAACGACAATTACTCTTTTAAATTAAATTTAAAATTACTGAAATTTAGTTTCTCTAACAATGACATAATGCTGTCTAACGTCTCTCAGTGCTATGGCGCGAGTTTTATTGTTTGTGACGTCAGAGCGTTACCGAGAGATCTGAGCTATTATATTAATAATGAACACTTTTTTAAATACCACTAACACAGCTTAATTGTTTTTATGTTTCTTATTTTTTAATGACTTTCAATGTCATCCACGTAAAATATATAATAGGGACATGTTGATACTTCTTTGTAGATTTAATAAATGGAAATAAAAATTTGAAATTAGTAACGTTTATTTATTTACTGTTATTTAAATTTTCATATCAATATGGAACCGATTTCTAATAAATATAGTTAACATTGTTTTATTTACTTTCATTCATTTGTTAAAAGATTTCAAATATGTATATGTTATTGCATTGGGTGTGAACATATTATAACGTATATTCAGTCTTTATTTTGAAACTATTCTACTAAATAATAGATAAAATAAAAGTGAAAAATTATCTTCAGTGAAGGGTTTACTTATTTTCGTAATAAATTTAGTTATTCAGATATTTCCGAGTTTATAATTGATTCAAAAAGTGACATCTAAAGACTTATTAACTGTATTCTATTTAAATCATTTTCATTCATCGTCGCTTTTATTTTAAAACTAGAAAAGTCACCCATCATGGTATGACGGGTGCAAATTGCCTCTTCATTCGAGAGATTTCCCGTCAAATTTGACGTGTTTAAATAGATATGTATGCGAGAGAAATGTTTAATATTGATTGAAAGCAAATAAAATAAACATATGTTTTATGACAGGGAAATATATATATTTTTTATTTACATATTTCTTTATGCAAAAAACCTCTTAGTCTAAAAAAATCTAGAAAATGTAGTTGATACAATCTAGATAGACAGAAAATCTAGTTTCAAAACAAAGCACTTCTCTGCTTGTCAAACGTTGCCAAAAAATATTATAAAATTATATCATCACGATTGTAATAAATAATGAGATGCATCGTGGCGTCCAAACTATATCACGCGCATGATATACCACTGACGTGATTTACTACTTTCTATCAAAAAAGGAAATTAATTTGAAATATATGATTAATATAATTTAAAATTTCTCGGGAACTATTGATCATAGCGAGATAAATTTTATATCAATCGATAGAAAATTCTATTTCACTGTTTTAGAGCTATTAAATTTGAAATTAGAACGACAATTACTATTTTAAATTTGAAATTATTGAAATTTAGGTGCTCTAACAATGACATAATGCTGTTTAACGTCTCGCAGTGCTATGCCTCGAGTTTTATTGTTGGTGACGTCAGAGCGTGACCGAGAGACAGATCTGGGCTATTATATTAGTAATTCCCACAATCTGATTTAGTCCAGTTGATTGTTCAATAAAAAATTTCTACTATTAATCTGAAATGCCCAACATTAATCAATTGTTTGTTGGTTGGATTTTCAACAACTATTGTTAAAAATTGAGATTTAAGTGGTTATTTATTTACACTTTACCTGAATTAAAATTTTTCATTCATAAGGAATTTGATTTCCATTTATTTAAATTTATGTATGGAAAAACTTGAAATTAATTTAAGCTTGTAGAAGGAAAGTAATATTATTTATACTGCGTTTTTTTCCCAGCGTAGTTTCTTGAAGAATGTTTGCCAAACAGTTTTGCAAATGTGCAGCGATGCCTTGTAATGACACGAGTATCAAGTATGACAGGCGTACTTTAAATAAATAGGCATCTACAATTGTTTTGTATTTAATACCATTCATTTTTGACTACCTATTATATTTTAAAATGCTACATATAACGACGTGTTATTGTGACATAAAATTAAACGTACTTTTAAACGCTACATTTGACAAAATTAAGACATGGGCTAACATGACGTATCGTGTACTTCATGTATGTCAATACGAAAATAAATAAATAATAATTTCTTGTTTATGCAGCATTTGTCTATATATATTTTTTTGTTTAAATATTTTTTAGCATTTGATTTCACCATTTCAGATTTGACATTAGTTGTTATAAAGATTAGAAACTATTTAGAGTTTTTTCTTTTGTATTTTGATGATTAACTTTAATACTTTCGTAAAATGACATTTCTAAGAAAATTGTGTTTTTATCGCAAAACGGTGGGAAGACAAGTCATTGCCATGAAAATAAATATGGAGTTTTTATACTTTGGCTTATTCCTTGAGTTGGTTTATTCCCTAACTTGAAAATAATTACTCTTCTATTTAATTGAAATTTTAAACAATTTGAAGTAACCAAAAATTTCCTTTTTTCCTTTCCTCCCTTGTATTTAAAATATTTGTCAAAAGGCGGGAAAACTCAGCGCATTCTTTGTTATGAAATTCTAACACTAGATGGAGGTACTGGTGTCTTTTTTAGAAGTTTTGAAAGTCATTTTTATTTCAAAAGCAATATTTGTTATTAATGGTTTTTTTAAAGCATTTTATTTCAAACGAAAAAAATGCACATTGAATTCTTGTATTCCTTGCTAATTTATCAACTATTAATGACAACGGTGACTACGATTTTTCCTTCTTACAATTTGTATTTTCAAGACCTGCTTTTCTTTCGTGTGTTAAATTTTAAATATCATTGCTTCATTTATTTCTTATAATCAATATTATCTTAAAAGACGAACTCCTGATTTGAAATTATAAAATTATATCATCACGATTGTAATAAATAATGAAGGAGGGGGGATGAAATGTATTGATAAGTCTTTACTTATAAACAATACGAACGAAACAACTAAAATTCGAGTAACTGCAAAGAATTAATTCTGCCCAAATTCTGCACTTATTAACAACAGTTCGAACGTTAATGAAGCACACAATTGTGAAAAATCTTTCATAAATACTTCCAAACGGTACTAAAGTATAAAAAAATTCTAAAACAATGAAAAGTTATCCTTGATGATTATTATTTATCTTAATATAAATAAAAGTCATTGTGGGTATGTATGTATCTTCTCCTAAATCACGGCACTGCTTTCAACCAAACTTTGCACACTTATTAATTAAGACAAGGGGAATATTACTGTAATTTTTCAAAGTGCAAATGTTAATTAAACAGTCAGTTAATTAGAAATTAACCGAAACCGTTTTTCCGCAATAACTTCTGAACAATTTGTTCCATAAAAAATATTTTTATACCATCTTAAAGTTAAAAATTTTACCTTTTCAATGATACCAATTTTATATCTGTTAAATTCTTTCAATTTTTATTAATTTTTAAAAATTTAATGAGTAATTGTTTACCTTCAAAAATGAATGTGTTTACAATTTGTAATACTTTTTTATTGGTGAAGAACAAGAATACATAAGAACTTCTGCCATCTCACATTAGAAGATTTCTGGATGAAGACTAATTTTATTATTTTTTATTCATATTTATTTCAACACTTTTTCTTAATTAAAAATTTATTATGTAATTAATTGTCCCAAAAAAAAACGTTAAAATCTTTCTTATACTGCAAGATTTGTGAACAAAATTATTCATCCTATTCATCAAATATTAATAACTTATGGAGAAAATAAGATAAACGAATTTTGGGTATTGTAATTTTCTATATAAAAGTAGTTATTAACATAAAAAATATTAGACATGAAAGTATTTTAATCCCGAGCAACGCCGGGCATAACAGCTAGTAATATAAATTATTTTTGAAGGCCGAGAAAAAGTGCAATTTAAGGGTCAGGATCGTTGTAAAACAAATCTGTCCATTTTCAGTTCTTATTCTTAAATTAAATTTGATATTTTTGTGAATTCTTACATTTTTATACTTCTCTGGCATGCAGTTACTTCATAGTCTCGGATGCCTTTCATTATAAAATCTTTTAAAAAATTGCTTGACAATGTGGACTACGATTTTCAATGAGAGGTTCCCAACCTGTGATACGCGTACCGCTGGGGTACGTGGTGGATCAGGTAGGGGTACGCGAAAGAGATCTTCGTAATGGTGGAAGATACAAAACATAAGACTAATCTATAATTTCGCCATCTCAAGTTCGAATGAAAAACTAGTGGGAGTGGCCTCCCCGAAACTTTCTTGCATACGACCAGTAGTGTGGGGTGGGTAAACACCCAGTGGGTAGGTAAATATTCTTGGGTATTTACCCAAGGCCTGGTTATTTTGAGAAAAAAAAATTATGAATGGTGATTTACAATGAAACATGAATTTCCCGAAACTTAATATTTTGCAAAAAAAAAAATGCGTATGTTCTCAATTTTTACGCGCGCTGAGGTACCACAACTTTATTTAACGTTTTTGAGTACGAAATCTTATTACAGATACGCAAGATTTCACCATCTGGAGAATGTCAGAACAAAATTTCGATTCGGGTTGCCATAATTTCCGAAGCGCGTGTTTGCGGCTCGCTACAATTTCCTTCGTAGACCGCCAGGGTCAAACGCCAACCATACTAATTTGAGTCAAGTAAGCCAAACTCTCGCCAACACACAGTCGTAATGTGCATTTGGAACTAAATATGCAATTTGAACACCTGTTTTTTAACCGATTGAGATGAAAATTGGGCACAGATCTATAATTAATGTTAGCATTCGTGATATCAAATTTTATTTATCTAAACCAAAGGGCTTATGAGATACAAGTATGCGATTATACAGATCTACAGACAGTCAATCCTTTGACGGATTTGGCCCAAAATTTTATACGGACCTACATTCATGACGATAAAACTGTGTACCAAATTTTATCCATCTATCTATTCAAGTTTTTTTTGAGTTATAGTGTTCACATGACTTCAGACATACAGACAGACAGACTTCCCTTTGACGGATTTTGTCCAAAATTTGATAGAAACCTACAAATTATGTTTAAACACCACATACCAAATTTCATCCCCGTAACTCTAATATTTTTCGAGTTATCGTGTTCACAGACAGACATGATTCCGAAATGGTGTTTTTCGGACTCAGGGAGGTCTAAAACGTGGAGATTCGTCAAAATCTCGAGTTTGAATTTTTTGACGATTACAATATTTTCTCTTTGTATACTTCGTATACGAGAAAGTAATGATAGTGAAAAGTGTACGAGTCCGAAAGCTTTTTAATGAAATAAAAGAAAGGAGGAAGTAGATTAATATCTAGTAATTGTTACCTCTCATTGAAAGTTACTTCAAAATTATTTCTGTGCTGTTTTCATTTCTTTTGACGTTGAGCTAATATTATTTTAAAAAATGGAATAAAATGTGAAGCGAAAATACAACGCTACAAATTTCACTGAATTCATGAGAGTCGATTGCTCATGGCGTCATTAATAAGATCTTTTTTGCGCTAATTTATGGTTGGGGATTGAATATAACATTAGGGGGTACTAAGAAAATAAAAAGCCTAATCAAGAGGTACGCAAGTGAAAAAAGTTTGGGAATCGCTGACCTATGCTATGAGATACCATACATCTATTTATATAGATCTGTTTTTTCCTCATGAATTCGTTCTATAGAGCAACATTAATAATCTTTACAAATTTCAAATGATTTAATAATAGTATTTTTTTTCGTAATTTTTGCTAATGTATTGATTTGAAATTTTCAGAAGTGGAAGTTTTAAAAAATATCATTAAATTATTGATTTTGTCCTCAACTGTTTATGTGGAAAATAAAAATATTTCGGTTAATTCGGCCACATGTCACATTCTTATGTCTGCGTAACCTAATTTTTATCAGTATTATTTCAATAACTAGAAAATCATCCGTCATGGTATGACGGGTGCAAATTGCCTATTCATTCGAGATATTTCCCGTCAAATTTGACGTGTTTCAATAGATATATATGCGAGAGAAATGTTTAACATTGATTGAAAAGAAATAAAATAAACATGTTTTATGACAGGAATTTTTTTTTATTTACATATTATTTACATATTTCTTTATTCAGAAAACCTCTTGGTAAATAACATTCCGTGTGAAGTATTTTTCGTTGTTTAACAATTTTATTATAATTCAATAACCATGAAATTCTCACCTTGTGAAACGTAAGTGAAAATTTCAAAGGAATTCTTTTTCGAAATTCGAATCGAAACAAAGCACTTCTCTGCTTGTCAAACTTTGCCAAAAAATAGTATCAAATTATGTCATCACTATTGCATTAAATAATCAGATGCATCGTGGCGTCCAAACTACATCACGCGCATGATATACCACTGACATAATTTACTACTTTCTATTAAAAAACGGAAATTAATTTGAAATATAGGATTAATATAATTTAAAATTTCTCGGGAACTATTGATCATAGTGAGATAAATTTTATATCAATAGATTGAAAATTTTATTTCACTATTTTAGAGCTATTAAATTTGAAATTAGAACGACAATTACTCTTTTAAATTTAAAATTACTGAAATTTAGGTGCTTTAACGATGAAATAATGCTGTTTAACATCTTGCAAGTGCTATGGCGCGAATTTTATTGTTGGTGACTTCAGAGTGTTACCGAGAGACAGATCTGAGCTATTATATTAGTAATATTATCAATACGGCGAAGATCCTTTCTTGTTAAAGTATTTTGTTGAAGTATCTCATCTATTAATTTTACATCGCAGCCAAACTTTAATTAAAAGACATCTCTTTGTGTCTACATTTGTACTATTACGAGCTGTACTGATACACTCTGAAAATGTAGAAGTTTCGTTTTAGGAAAGGCTGTGCACATTTCAAATTTCCCTCTCGAAACTGGCCTGATGGCATATTTTGCCAGAAACTCCAAATAAATACCAATGAAGTGTTACTTCTTACTGAAACTGATGCTGGTTTCATAACGAAATAAAAAATATTTGAGTCCACACTGAACAATAAAGAAACTGATAGTTGCATTAAACAGCATAATAAGAAAAAACATAAAGAAAATTAGTTTGACAACGAATAATTTCGTTAATAGTTTAAAAATATTGAAATAAGGCTTTAGAATACGACAAGATACAACATTTTTATTAAGTCATATAAGAATATATAGCTTGGAGAAACAGGAAAAGATATCGTTTAAGTTATTGTTATCATAACAAGAAATTATATAGTACAATGTCTAACTAAAGCAGATACAATTACAAAATCAATAAATCATTTGTTACCAATTTAAAAGATACTTCCAGTAAAAATTCTGTGTCTTTTCTTTATTCCAGTTAGAACTTATTAGACTGCTAAATATCTCTCATGAAAAAAAATCATTTTCAAAGTAATATTGATACGTTAAGTATTTCGTTTTTTCTTTCTCTCCGTTGAAACACACACAAACAAAAATGAAACTGACCATAAGAATTTAGGATTTTCTTTCTCTCCGATCAAACACATACAAAAAAAAAATTACCATAAGAATTTAGGATTATTTTTTTATAATTTATGCATTTTAAATTAATTACACTTTATAAAGAGAATAAAAGAAAATATTTTTCCATTCGACGTCAGAAATTATCCTCGCCCAAAATGCTTTGTCTTGAAAAACAAGCCACACAATCAGAGGTCATTAAAACTTAGTCAATAATCTAATGGGCAAAAACCGTATTTTTTTACACAATTATTTCATAAAGTAATTTTTTCCGTTAGAGTTTTAGGAAAGTTAAACCATCTTTATAATGGCAGAAGAATGAATTTAATTGTTTTGCCGACGAATAACAAAATAAAAGTGTAACCAGGAAAAATTGTAGGCAATTATTTATATAAATAATGAAAAACATTGAAACAGAACTGAAATGTTGTTCAGTGTGCTTCAGCCAAAGTTTCACAATCCTTCAAGTGAATGAAGACCTAAAATGTTGTTCAGTGTGCTTCAGTCGAAGTTTCACAATCCTTCAAGTGAATGAAGGCCTGAAATGTTGTTCAGTGTGCTTCAGTCGAAGTTTCACAGTCCTTCAAGTAAATGAAGATTTGAAATGTTCAGTGTGCTTCAGCCGAAATTTCACAATCTTTCAAGTAAATGAAGATCTGAAATGTTCAGTGTGCTTCAGCCGAAATTACACAATCCTTCAAGTAAATGAAGACCAAAAGCTTTTTTTTTTTATATCAAATAGCAAAGAAGATTATTAAATATTAAACAAGGTTTGTAATAGAAGTACCCACAAATTTTTTACACCGCACGAATCGAAATGTAATAGTTTTATTTAATTTATTCCATGAAAATATTTGCAATAGGAGCGTACTTCCTACCAGAAAATCGGAACCAAATCACGTAGTTTAAAGCCAGATCATAGAAACGTTAACATAATTTCATTTCTCTTTCCTTCCCTTTCTGTTATCATGCAAACTGTAATTAATTTACGCCATTAAATTATTTAATTAACACGAAAGAAAGAAGAATTTTAATCACTATTTAATTTTAATTATATTAGAATGCTAAAATGTCTGCTCTCATTTTATGTAAGCAGTGTATAATTTCCCATTAATCCTTATGAAGGAGACATACGACTATTAAACCTCGAAAATTTTCGTTTTTATGAAAAAAATATATGTTATTCCTCAGTCTTTTCTGAACAATTTAAAACAATCCGCGTTAAAAAAATTCCCATAATTATGAAACTTATGAGGGAAAATGTATCAGCTCTTCAACGTAAACATTGAATATGGCCTTTGCTATATTCTACAAATGAAAACACATTTTTGTACATATTTCTCCAAAGAGGTTTTTTTGGGGGGGGTGGAAAAGGTGAAATTTTAACTATTTTTATTTTAAATTGGTTTATATAGAAATTAAATTTAAATGTTAATAAATTGTGATTCAGTTTCTTAAACAGATTGTTTGCATTGCTTAGATAAACAAAATATTGTGTTTAGATAAATATTTTATCCGTAATCATGCGCGCAAGATGACTATCTCATTTTTTCTCTATTTCAGTACTGTGGCTCAGTTTTAAGTATATTATTACACAATGACGAACTTTAAAATAAAACTTCTGAATGAATTCTCACATAGCATCAGTCCTTTAATATAATATACAGGGCGGTCATAAAGTAATGGACCCATTTCAAAAATTAATAATAAACATAAACTAATAATATTACAACTGTGATTTAAAAAAAAAATCAGAGCGCATTTTAAAAAAAGTTTTTTTTTCACATAGGGACTTGCCGTAACTGTGTTCGTAAATTATTGGTCATCTCCCATTTTTGACAGCCATTATCTGCGTATTTATTAGAAAAAAGAAAAATAAAAGCATGTATTTGTAGAGAATTTTATTCTCTTTAATTTGTTATATCAATTGTAATTCGAAAACTGAATCGTTTTCGATATATTGAAAAAAACTACAAAAGGCAACCACAAAACGCGCATCAGCTTCTGCTAATCGGTAGCCATTGCGTATGGAAATCTCCCGCTGTAGCAAATTTAGAACGCCGTAAAGGTACCCCACCCTATCTGGGAAAAACCTTTTTTATTTGCTCTCTGATTTAAAAGAAAAAACGCAGTTCTAACTTTATTAGTTTTTTATATTAATTTTTGAAATGGGTCCAATAATTTATCACCGTATTATATATCCACACAACATATATATGACTGAAAATTCATATGAAGAACAAGAGATTAAAGGAACTATTAGAGATCATTCGTTTAAAGTTCTTAAATACGGGAATTTTCATAAACAAAATTCCTAATAAGGAATTACAAGCATTTCAGCAAAGCTCTTTCGGAGAGGGTTATGGTTAATGTGACCATATGTCCAGTTTTTTGGTAGCCTGTCCCGTTGTCCCCAAGCACAGCTTCGAGATGCCCAAATGACCCACGATAACAATTCCAGACATGACACTTTTCCGCGGAAACGCGGATTTCCGCTTTTTCGACATCGAATTTAATCATTCTTGAGATCGATGCAAATCTGCATTAAAATTTTTGTTAATGTGTTGGGGGGGGGTTGCTCACGCAAACAAAAACTGTGCGCCGTGTGCACATTCAAAATAATGTCAGATTTGATAGATAAAAGATCAGGAAGAATGCATATTGAAACATATTCTTCAATTTAGAGTGTTAAATACGAAGTGATGAGCAAAAAGTAGTGCGCTTTTGAATATTTTAAAAAAAGATTTTTTGCGTGATGCCATTGATAGTAACTAGGAGGAACTTGATAGTACGAAAAGAGCTATGAGAAAAAAATGAAAAAAAAGCAAAGAAAGAGAGCAAAATTTAGAAAACGGAGGAAAATAGCACACTGGAGCATAAAAGAAAACTTGAACTGTTAGCTCAAAAATGAGAAACAAAAGTCTGAATAATTATGTATAATCAAAAAGAGTTTTTATATGGCCATATTTTTTAGTGAGATAATTTTTACCATAGTTTTTATTTTAACAAAACTTTTATACGTAACTCATTTTTCACCCATTATTTTTCTTTTAAATAATAATTCTACAATATTTTTAATATCTCAAGCACTTTTTGTATAAATTTATTCATTTATTGTCTTATTAATCATACTTATTTTACCTCTCGCTGTTTACGTTTGATACGATTCCGTATTTATGAAGTTCAGCTTTTTTTGTTCCAAGCCTGTGTCATGTCTGCAATTCCAAACAAGAAGAGGCCAAAAATCAAAAAAATTATACGGTAATGTCTAGTAGCTATACTTGTCACACATATGTAAGTTAGTCAGAAGACTGCTATCTCGCACTTATTTTTAACTATATTACACTACATGAAGTGACAGAATGAAACACTGGGAATATTTTAAGCGAAAGTTGTTGGTTGAAACTATTCAAACACTTTCACGCCAATAATTTAAATCGTACGAACTTTCTTATAATTATTGAATATATTCTATGTCTGCCCGGCACCCGTGGAAAGTGTCTTTTTTTTATGAATGAGTTGTGTACGAGCTAGAAAACAAGTCGAAATTTGTGAAGCAACGTTAATTACCAAAGTTAATTTTAAGAAATCTTGCCAAGAATTTCATTATTTTTTTTTTAATCTGCACCAAATATACTGAAAGAAAAATGTGTTTTGAGAAAAATCCAAGATAGCATGAATTATTTATTTTCACGTGTTTATTCTTGATCTTTTCATTAATAAATAAAAACTGACGAAATATGTGTTTTCTTGAATTTACATAATATTAAATTTTTTTTTTAAATACCCCGTTTTGAGGGAAAAAAACAAATGATCACTTTAGTTATGGTACGTTAAGTTATATTAACATCCCGGTTTTAAAGCAACACGAGGGCTATTTTGGGACGTGCCTCGTCATTTTGAGCTGTGGTCAGTTGTCGAGAACTATATCCGAACCAGCAGGCCCCTCTCCAAAATTCGTACCACACCAGCCGGACGTTTGACCCTCTACATCAGATTTAACGGGCGCCAGACCCACATACGCGGCAGATATTCGGTGGAATAGGGTTTCCAACCTGGATCCCATTGGTCCAAAAGCCTTACCATCATGCTTTAGATACTTTTTTTAAATAATGACCGTGGTTTCTTGGTACATTATTTTTTTATTTTGATCTGAAACAAATTTAATTTGTGAATCCGTATTTATTGATGGTTGTTGAATTTTTTCCAACATTGTTCTTCTTACATTACTCATTATTATGATTACTCATTGTTTCTTTTATGAGATTTTTTTAATAATAGCCTTTTATTTCAAATAATATCGATGCCTCATCAAAATGATAACGATATTGTAGTGCACCGTGCTACGCCATCCTATTCTGATGTATATAAGTCAGTATCCAACTCCGGACAGTGGGTATTCCTTCTGTCTAGTGGTTAAGATGCTCGATCCAAAGGTGCAAAAGCACGCACTACCATAGATATTTTACGTTTCATAATGAAAGCATCTGGTGTCGTCTTCGTCACGTGGGCCATTTAGTATGTTGCCACTACATCGTTGTATAGATTGAGAATACGGGATAACCAAGACACTTCAATTAAGGTTTATAGTTGTATAATACATGGATGAGTCTAAAAATATGTTCAGTTATTGTGATGTGTCGTACCAATAAAACCTAAATTGATAGTTACTTTTAAAAAAAATACTTCATATGAAAAAATTTTCCAAGATTGCACAATATTTTTTCGATACATCATGTAAATTTTGACATTAAATGTGCTCTAATTGTTTTTGGTGCTGATACGATGAGTATTTCATTAGAAAATCGCATTTTCCTTTTTGTTAGTTTTCGAGAAGATCATTTCTTTTTTTAAGATCATCTCCGTAAATTTTCTTCTAGATTTAAAACCACAGCTCTTATTGAAAACATTTTTGAATTCATGTATGTTTTTACCTTTTCATTAACGAAATGTACCTAGTACTGATCATTCTTAGATACGGAAACCCTCCGCACTCTTGCGCATGCGCCAGGTGTAGTTGATTTCACCAAAATAAGGGGTGAAGTGAAAAATGGGACGTAACAAAGAGCTTCGGAAAAGCGCTCATCGTACCTTTCCGTAGTAAAATCCTCCAAACGCGTCAGTCTCGGGTTTTTGAAACGAACAATAAAAGTATTAGAAAAATTTCGAGCTTTAGGTGAATCTCCGTGTTTCAGACTTCCCAGAGTTCGAAGACACTTGATTTGGAATTATGTCTCTTTTTCTATCTGTATGTATGGGGACACAACTCAGAAACCCAAAGAGTAAGGTAGCTGAAATTCGTCACAAGGTAGTTAGAATAAAACTGTATATGTTAATCAAATTTTGGAAAGTACCCTTTACCGGCAAAAACTTATCTCAATAGCCTTCTCTAGGTGAACAAACTAAACAGAAAATCTCCATTATTACAGATATTGTGAGGTACTTACGTATTAACGCTACTGAGGCTACAGATTGTCGGTAATGCGCCAATAAAGAGCAATCTTGTTTACAAAAACCGCCAAATTGGCGGCACTTAAAAATCGCCAAATTGGCGTTAATACGTAACTTCAAAAACCGCCAAATTGGCGGCACTTAAAAACCGCCAAATCTGTAGCTGCGGTGGCGTTGGCGGCACTTAAAAACCGCCAAATTGGCGTTAATACGTAAGTACAAAATCCG
>BGPR01000563.1:421406-439500 GCA_013235015.1 Araneus ventricosus | reverse complement strand
CACTTAAAAACCGCCAAATTGGCGTTAATACGTAAGTACAAAATCCGCCAAATTGGCGCCACTTAAAAACCGCCAAATCTGTAGCCTCGCGTTAATACGTAAGTACCGATTGTGATTATTACGTTGTCATTCTCCTCGAATGAGAATATTATATACACTTTAAATTATTGCATTTTTCTTTGCATGTTCGCATTCATGCCTAGGGAAAAATTAATTTGCATTTTTTTGTGATTGTGTTTATACTCCCACACGCTTCCGCATAGTAAAAATATTAAACACGTTTGTGTATGCGTTTTCATGCCTTTAATTAATTTTTGTTTTAAATAGTAAGGAAAATAAAGTTTGAATATAATATTGGAGTTCGTTGATAATTTTTTATCATTGATAATTTTTTGAATATTGTAAGCTGGCCACTTAAAATGGTTTTCTTTAGATTAAAATTTCGAGGTTATCGCCGGAAAGCGTCAACGGTTCAAAATTAAAAACAATCATCAGTGTCAAAGTCAGTGGAAAAGTTTATTTTGGTTACTTTTGTAGGATTTTTATTGATGTCAGTCGGAAATATATGGTTGTTTATGTCCCTGATTGACCACTGGTTATGTGGAATTCTTATGTGGAGAGATACGAAAATGTCGAGGAGAGAACATTCCTGATTTTTATTTTTTTTTTTATTGGAGACAATGCCAAGAAGTTTAAAATATGTTGAGACTTGTTGTGAGACTTTCGAGAACCTGAGCAATGTTCATTTCTTTTTGCACCAAATTCATATGTATGGAACACCAATGAACGATGCTAATTGTCAAGGATATTACTTGGAATTCGAGTATTTTATTCATGTATTATAACTCTTTGTGTTTCTGGTGTCATATTTGAGATTCTCAAATGAAGTCTGTTTTTCTAATGGTGATAAGTTCCGCACTGCTGAAAACAACTGCAAACATTTAGATTTTAATTTTTAATTTTTTGATTGTGTTTTGTTAAAACGCATCTGAGTTGTTATATAAATTTAAGTTCTAAATTTTCCATAAGTTCCAGATTTTTCAAATCTTATTGCAAATACCCTAGTTTACATAAAAATAGCATATGAAGTAACAAGTACAATGCGATGATCTGAGAAATTTTTATTAATCAAATTGACTTCCATTCTTTTTTTCACTCTTAAAATTGTTACGTTTCCATTAATGATATGCAGTGGCCCTTTAATTACCAGTTCGTGTTAATTAGTAAACAAGAAGAAGGTCACTTAGTCTTTTGTAAAGGCCATATCTTAATTAGTTTCAGCCCAAGTTGGCAGTTGCTATCCCACGCAGTGACCACTTCGGCTTTTTGAAATCAAGAACTGCATTAAGTTTTTTTACATTATTTTGAGTGTATCACTTAATAAATCTCTTCTTTTATTCACCATCAAGGTTTTTATCTTCAATTCTTATTCCGTAAATTAGGTTAAGAGTCTTGCTCAAGTCATACCACAGTCTAAGTCGTACCTATTCCATTCTGACTTTGTGTCTGTCGAATCAGCAATGCTGACGGTAGTGAGTTGATTACCATCTAGAGATACATACATATCATTTGCAGAGAGAGAATATTTTTCTTTTTAATTTGTAATGTTAAATGTGCTTTTCCTAATTTTTAGTGATTTACTACTTTCTATTCAAAAACGGAAATTAATTTGAAATATATGATTAATATAATTTAAAATTCAAACGTAATTGTCAAACGCAAGTCAAAAGTTAAAATTTCAAAGGAATTCTGTTTCGAAATTCTAATCAAAACAAAGCACTTCTCTGCTGGTCAAACTTTGCCAAAAAATATTATCAAATTATATCACCACGATTGCAATAAATAATCAGATGCATCGTGGCGTCCAAACTGTATCACGCTCATGATATACCACTGATGGAATTTACTACTTTCTGTTAAAAAAACTGAAATTAACTTGAAATATATGATTAATATAATTTAAAATTTCTCGGGAACTATTGAACATAGCGAGATAAATTTTATAACAATCCATAGAAATTTTTATTTCACTGTTTTAGAGCTATTCAATTTGAAATTGGAAAGACAATTACACTTTTAAATTTGAAATTACTGAAATTTAGGTGCTCTAACAATGAAATAATGCTGTTTAACGTCTCGCAGTGCTATGGCGCGAGTTTTACTGTTGGTGACGTCAGAGCGTTACCGAGAGACAGATCTGGGCTATTATATTAGTAATAAATAATTTTTGAAGTTCGAGAAAAAGTGCAATTTAAGGTGTCAGGATCGTTGTAAAACAAATCTATCAATTTTCAGTTCTTATTCTTAAATTACGTTTGATATTCTTGTGAATTCTTACATTTTTGTACTTCTCTGGCATGCACTTAATAGTCTCGGATGCCTTTCATTACAAAATCTTTTAAAAAATTGCTTGACAATGTGGACTACGATTTTGAATGACCTATGCTACGAAATACCATACATCTATTTATAGAATCTGTTTTTCCCTCATGAATTCTTTTGGCAGTGCCCGTAAACGTGGCAAAACGTACCGATAATACTTATAGACCAGAAGATATGGTAGAGGCGTTATGAAAATTACCCAATGGTGATATGGACTTCAACGAAAGTGTGATATTCCTAACTTCACCTTCCAGAACTAAATAAGCGTTATGAATTTGGAAAACCGAAAGGGTTGACCGAGGATTAACTCAAAACCGAATAGTTTACTCAAAGAATAATAGTAATACGAGGTGTTTTTGTTTCATTTGCTTCGAAGGTACGACTTAGACATATGTGGTACAACTTAAGAACCGGTTTCGTTAGTCGTACCGATATTATTATTTTAAGATTTGTTTATTTAATTCGACATAGTACGTGTATTTTGAACTTTCTTGTAATAAATAGGTACAATATTCATAGAGGTTGTGAATAATGCGAAATTTAATCCTTTATTTAGTAAAACCTGCAATTTGTAGACTTTTTTCCTTAGGGGGTACGACTTAAGCTACCTTACCCTACTGGCCTTTTAAGCCGATTAATAAATCGTTAAATTCATCATACATTAATACAGCCGATTGAATGTTTATCCTTATATTAATGAAGTATGCATAAACAGATTCAGACATACGAAAAAAAATCCTAAAAATTCTGCAGACAAATAAAAAATAGTCTCTAGCCGAAATGTATTTGTTTACTATGAGAAGATGCATTTTTATTTTTGTTTAGTTATATCGTATTATTTCCATACCTAAATGGTAATTTGACTGTTACGTCTAAAATCCCAACAAAAGGAAAGATATGTGAAACTGAATGTATAATATTACATGATTTTAAAAATACTAAATCATATCCTGAAACATTAGGAACATCTGGTTAAGTTAATAAGAATTTCTAAGTTACGAGTTGGCATCAAAATGCAGTCGGCATTAAAAAAATTACTTTATTAAATGTAGCTTGTTTGTACGAGATGTTACATTAACTCATGTACTTTCTTTTATAATTTTTGTTAAAAAAAAGACTTTTTTATATATTTTTGTGAAACCTATCTTAATTACATAGGATTTTCAGTGACCGGACAAAAAAAAGTAATTCCATCAAAAAAAATTAGTTTTTTAAATTTGCGATTTTGCGCCAAATGCTACAATAACTGATGTCCGTTCTTTTATGACTCCTTGTTGATAAAGATTTTTATTATTGTTGTATAGCGCTGTTGTATTTTGTTCTAATTAAATGCATCTTTTCAGAATCGGACAAACGGGACTTTTATTTAATTTCAACTAGTCATCTTCTTCTGCCGCTAATATAGCAATTCCAGATTTCTACCCCCCCCCCTCCTCCCAAGAAAACTTAGTTTGGAAATATTACATTTTGAATAAAATACATGAAATAATAACAATAAAAATTGAATCAGAAAGATACTGATTAAGAAATTAATGATATAATTAAAATGATCATCTGACTATGGTAGATCAATAAATTTCAAAATCGATTGGATAGCAAATAATTAAATCTTCTATTTTGATTTGATAATAAATAACATATTTAGTAAGAATCTTCTATGTATGTGCTAGGATTGTTTTATTACAAATATCATTTTAAAGATATCATCAGTGAAGAACAAAGGCTTATTTCTCTATTGCCAAATGCATTCAATTCTTTTTGCACAAAAATTCATTCCACACAGTGAAATGTACACATTACATAAATGCTATTGATTCGAGAATCTTCCCACTCTTCCCACTAAGAAAACCCTGTGCCTCTGATAGTACCTTAAAAGTAAGACGTATTCATCAACCAAAGAGAAAAATGAACGACTTGAATAAAGCAAAATTATATATATATATAATATAAATCCAAATTTAACTAGTATATAATCATACAGAAATAAAGTAAACAAAACATATCAAGAATCAAATCCTATACTAAAAAGTCATTATTTGAACAATACATCAATTTTAAATAAAATCTGATAAATTGAAATTACTAAAGATACCATAAACAAAAAATCAAGTTTAAACATTATATGTCAACAAGTGAAAGAACACTGTTGTTATTAAAAATAATGAAATAGGCAATCCAAGTAAAAGGAGTTTTCAACAATTATATATATATATATATTATTTTATTGTTTTTCTATTATGTTTTGCTTCTTATATATATATATATATATATATATATGTGATATTTTAATTTTTAAACTTTCCTAAATAATCTTAACGACACCTCATTTTAAATACTTCTACTTTCATCATAATAAACGCACTACAACTTTCTTTTCAAGTCACGAGTTTCTAAAGGGGAAATTCCCTTTTCTGGGTACTTAAGCGTTCTGCGCATTCATTTCTGCCCTTTTTCACGCCAGCATGTAAGCTTTCAACAACAACGCGCCGCTCGGGCGTAACCTTCTAAATACTCGTCATGGAGATACGTAAAAATTGAATATTTTACCTATGGAGAAATAACGTAATATCCTGAATGCCTGAATAAAAGAAGATTAAGCCATATATTGTCTCTTCCATGATCAAAATGGACTACATTTCACCTTTTTAAAGCCTGATCTTATATATATATAACAATTGGCTCTCACAGGAGGTTGGTGCCTATAAATTTCGAAATAATGTGACGTAATCGATTCCTCAGGTCGATTGGCATTTGATTGTTGGAATTCCATATCTGGATTGGCTTTTTCGTAGTAATAATTTTTAATCTTATTAGCTTTCTGTATTTCATTGTGTGAATAATATTAGGTTATATTGTTTATTATATTTAATTTTAAATGAGGGTTTAATAGGTGTATATGATGTAAATGTTATTTGAGTTTTAATGGTTTATATATATATAGGAGTAGTTTTGATCACAATCTATACAAGGCATAATAAAAAAAAATTTATGTGTATACTTGCTTATTTATGTATTTTTCTAAGATTTTTCACTGGGGAACAGGGTGTAAAAAGGGATCATATCCGTATGAGACCTAATTCACTCTTGGCTATTCTTAAGCAAGCAAAATTTAAAATACTTCCACGGGGATTCATTAAAAGTATTCCAGAGCCACTGCAATTAATTTTTTACTAAACATACATGGAAAAGTCATACATTTTTATGGTTTCCTGAAAACTGTTAAAATTGTGTCAAGACCCCTTTTTACTTTTAGTGATTCATTTGTAGGTGAAAGTTGTTTCTTTGCTCTCATAATCTTGGTTACTCGACAGAAATATTTAAGAGGCACCAGTTACTGGACTTCCAAAAGATTATTTATTTCCGAAATCCTTTTACATGTATTTCTACTACTTTTGTCTCTTGTTTAACCCGTAGATTCCCTTAGACGTACATGTGTTTCATGAAAAAGTATGTAGAAACCAATAGCGAAACAGCGATTTTATAACTCACAGCTGTCGCCCCATTGGTTCAGAAGTCAACACACGATGCTTCGTTCCCTGTATTGTCCATAAGTGGCAGAAATGATACTGTTCTGAGGGAAATAACTGTTTAGCCAGTAGCGGCTTTCCATTAGGGCTGCAGAGCTGCAGTCCCCCGAAATTATTTTAAAAGCTTTTACTTTCGTTTTTTTCCTAATTGGTTTACTTTTCCCCTTTGAGAGTTTAGTGGCCAACGAAAATAACAAAAAAGTAATAAAAGACGTAAAAGGAAGACGGAAAATTGATGAAGAATTAAGAGAGAGAGGTAGACCAGAGTTGCATAGAGTTTTGCCCCTCCTAAGGTTCAAACTTCGCTCACTGAGCAACGCTGCGCGCTCAGTCGGAGGAAAAAAAGCAACCTTTCTCCGTTTGAAATGAGACGCCCTTGAGCTGCGTTTTGCACAGCTCTCGTTTGGCGCGACTTCCGCCTTTGCCTTCCTCATTTGGCTTGCTTGCGCTTTCTCCCATTAGTCCAGTCATTAAGAAGTTTTTTGAATCAAATTCTGGAGTAGATGTAATTTTTTGCTCCTTTTTGCATTTTGGGGTTCTGATTACGAATCTGAGGTTTGCCACCAAAAATTTTCGTTGAAGTTTTAGTTATGGCCAAAAAAACATGAAAACTTTTTTCCCAGTTTTTGCTTATAACTTACAAATCTATCAATTTTTAATATATCATCATTATATACCAAAATAATCAGCACAAAATTTCCTACAACTTATTTCTGTACAACTTTTGAGGCACTGCTTGTTTCTGAGCTGACGAGCCGCCACTGTGTTTACCACAAGTAATGTTTTAAGCTATATGATGCACAACATTCTGATAGATAGATATTTTTATATGCGTTGTTTGTTGACTTTATTAAAAATAAAATACTGTGCAAATATTGTTTGTTTTCTTTTGTTCAGTATCTAGAATACCAATGGGACATAAGATCCCATTCATTGAAACAGTTGAAATTGATTCATCCCACAGCTAGTTGCGTATAAAAGGTAATTGACACCCAGAACGTTATATATACAGTGGAATCTCCCTATAACGAAATCGCTTGGTTCCAGTTGAAAAATTCGCTATAGAGAAAATTTTGTTATACGGATATTAGAGATTTTTGCAGTTATTTAAGTAAATGTTACAAACCTTTCAGTATGTGCGATAAGTTCAAAAATATTTAATTATGACTTTCGATTAAAAATGAAGTAATATTTGTTATAAATTTGTTAACTTTATACTAATTTTTACTGTATAAATAAAATGCTCAAAAGTGAAGACAATTCACCAATTTAGAGAATAATATGTACTAAATGGTTACTATGGTTAAACATAAAATGCGTATTGTCACATCCATTTGCTGTTTCCAACCCCACTCCATCCCGATTCTTGGAATCCTGACACGTAGAAATGTTTCTCCCTCTGTAGAAACCCAGTTCTCCACAACTGCATTACCCTTCACATAGCATTCTATTGTGTGTTATCGCTGGAATGAACAATGCGAGTGGTTCCAGAAACAGGCATATGTGAGCGATTTGTTTGCACAGAAATTAACAACTTCCTTCAAAAATGACAAAAATCGAAAAGATAAAGGTATGAAAAATTCGTTATAGGGAGACAACCACTTCGTTATATGGAGAGTATTTTGAATGTTATTTATCATTCCGATTAAAAATTTCGTTATAGGGAGAAATTCGCTGTAGGGAGACTTCGTTGTAGGGAGACTCTACTGTATATATATTGTTGACTTTTCATAATATTAAGATTCAAAATTTGAAATAAGCTCACTAATATTTTGTTACCGACACACTCCTTAAGACTGGTGGCCGGGGCATCTGTCCCCACCGTGTCGTCAGTCACTGCCCACAACCCCAAAACTGCGTACCATTTTCATGCGAAATTAAAATCTATAAAGATTACTTAAGATGTAAACATCAAAGAAAACTTTGAGAAAAAAAATATAAATGGTAGTGTAAAGCTTAACCAAACTGTGTACCAACACACACTATTCGAGTTAATTACTATCATTTAATGGATTGCATTCAGATGACGTGTTGTTCGTGTCCAAAGAGTGCTACACGACCCTATTCAAATTAAAGTGAGAACCTCAAGACCGAGGAGAGGAGCAGGCGCTGCTGGAGAGGGTTGGAAATAAAAAATAAGAGAGAGAGAGAGTGCCCGGCAATCAAGTGGAGCATCGCGGAAGAGGAATGCATGTCCAGTAAAGCGTAATCCCCATCATAAAACTCTGGCCGTTGGAGAGAAAGTGGAAGAGTAAGATCTCACCTTTGAAGGAGCGGGGGTGGGGCTTTTGTTTCAAAATGAGAGAGGTCAAAGAAAGGGGGATCATTGAAATGCGGGCCTAATGTTTCCTTATCGGGTCGGTGAGTTATGGCCTGCCAGGCGGCCAGGCCTCTGCAAATCCAGGATGACGTAAATCGGGCACCGTTTCTCTCACCCCAGATGTGCTTTAGTGGTCGGGCAATATTTCTTCCCGGGGCCGCTGCAATTGGGATGCAGGAAGACAGTATTATAGGGAAGCCCTGCCTCCCATGCACCTCCTCGGCGAGTAATGCCACTTGTAAATGGGCCGCCTCGCCACCGATGGACATGCAACAAGGTACCAGCCCGACAAAGGAGCCACTTCCGGGATCGGGCATGACACACGTCCGCCGATTACGCTTTTTAATGTCTCTTTAGATGGCTAATTCCAATTTTTGAGCTAATCAAGCTTGTATCATCCATATACAAATGAAATAATTTAACAAGAGATATTAAAAATTAAACTTTGCATTAAACAGAATGGCGCCAAAATGCAGCAACTTCCAAAAAATACAAAAGAAAGATATTTAATTAAGGATAAATTCAGGCCACAGAGGGAATATTATTTGACTCTTAGGTTATTCCCTTCACAGAAAATTTATGCATATTAGAAGTCCGATGGCGAGTGGCACATTGAAAAAGTTCGCCATTGGAGTTCTCTTCCATTTTTTCCATTTTATTTGTTTAATCTTAATGCGTTATAATTTTTATTGAAGCATTATTTTTATTGTTTGATTCTATCTTAATTGGTTAGTTGATTATAGCAGGGGTGAAAATCCTCCGCGGATCCGCGATTTTCCGCTTTTTTGTACATTTTGTAAACTGATAATTATGCAGGACTTTTTTGTGCCTTTTTCTTTTATAAAGTAAAATCTGATTTATATATTTTAGGTTTATTATATGTATTTTATAAAAATTGATATTATAAAGCATTATTTATTAATTGCATCTATTTTAAGAAAGTAAAAAAACATTGATTTTATAATGTTAAAAATAAGTATTTGTTATTGAAAAAATTCATACATGGCTGTAAGCAAGAACATATTTGTTTCATAATTTTGTGATGAGTAAATCATTCATTAATAAGTGTTTACTTATCTCTTCCTTAATGTATGTCGCTATTTACGTAAAAATGGAGCTACTCTCGTTAATTTTCCTCTTTTTTGTATCTTTGCTGTTTTCACCCCTGTTATAGACAATATTGTTAATGCAATCACTGGATGCTGCTGCGTTGTGCGCAAAAGGTATATTGTTATCACTATTCTTTACTTCTTCTGTTTCTTTTGTATCATTCATGTGATTTTAAAAAAAATCATACTTCAAACATTGTTGTGTTTATATTATTTCTTATAGTTTTCTTTTGTATTTGTTTGTTAAGTACTTATGATTTATAATTAGTTTTAAACTGTTTGTAAAACGTATGATAAATTTAATGTTCAAAAAAATGTTAATGTTCAAAAACAGTACATATGCTAACTTGAGTTATTTATTTATTATACTTCCGTATAAATAAAAGCTTCGTGTGTGTATAAGTATTATCTTGTTCGTAACTATTTTCGTTTTCTAAAGTTGGTTTATAGCTGTCTTTTTATAACCTTTTTTTTCTGGTTCGAAATTCGTTTGAATTCAGAATGTTATGGTGAAAGAAAGAGAGGCTTTTAAAAAAACTGTCTAGTTGGTTCTCAAATTAAGAAAATTCAAAATCAGGGCCATGCTTCAATAACTGAATATTGAGACACGTTTTTCATGCGTAGTCAATTAAATAGTTACAAGTTTAATTGTATTATTTTTTATCTGAGTAGCAAAAAATATTCGAAGAGAGTTGACGGTTTTATATTCGGTGTTCTGTTTTTTCTATACATAAATTTCAGCTGTTAATAAATATGTATTCGCTTTGTGTTGTTGACTTAACTAGTAGATATTTTTTTCGTATTTTGTCTAATTGTGCTTGATCTTCATGAAAGGATTTGGTGATATTTGTCCAATAATCAATTAATATGGCATTTAATTTGCGCCTCTTTATAGTATTGATCCGCCTGTTGAATTTTTGAGAATTTGCGGGGGACAGATAAAGTGAAAAAATATAAAATATCCCCTTTTTCCTTTTAAGAAAACTTTTTTCCCTTTAAGAAACCTTTTTACTTGAAAAGGAAATCAATAAACTGAGGGAATTTGTTTAAAAGAATTCGAACATTATTTGTCTTAACCACTTAACTGAATAGTTTTCTTTGCTATCTAATAAGATGACCCCCTCCTGTTTTGGAAAGGGGCTGTCGTTTTCATTCATCTAAGAAGGCATAGGATACTTAAGATGTTTATGGATCCTACATATTTTTTGTGTCATATTATAAAGCTAATTAATGATTCAATTTTAGTGTATAAGACTAAAATTTCGATAATTCGATGCACGAGTATACTCGGGCTGTTAAGCTAAGCGCTTAAAAAATAAACTTTTTGTCTTATTCTATAAGCTCTATCGAACATCCAGCAAATATTTTAATCCATTTCCTGAAATTTGTTGTTAATAGAACCATATGGTCCCATCGCGTCATGGATATTATATGTATAGAATGCCGTGATTAAATTGATATGTTATAATAGAAAGTAATTTTGTAATAATTAAATTCTATCTATTATAACTGAGTCAACATGCAATGTTCTTATGTTTTTTGGGCAACTGATGTTTTTGTTCTGAAAGTAACATCGTGTGGGACTTGAAATTAGTTTATCATCAGAAATAATATATTTATTGTGAAATGAACGTGTTGTTAAAATTAAAATTTCATTTATGTTATTTGAAATGAAAGAAATTTACGGAATATTTTACAGTAGATTATTCAGGAAAGAACTTTTTAATACTACTCTATTGCGTTACCACCGAAGAAGAAAATTATTTTAACTATTACTTGGAAACTGCGTCTTTAACTCACCAGCTACGCACCCTGCGATTTACGCAGGTTGGAAGTTAGTCAATTTTTTTTTTCATTCCGCGATTTCCGTGGACTAATGTATTTACCTCTTAACATTATAGAACATTGCAATAATTACATTCTATGGTTATAACGTTGCATAGAAATGCCAATTTGCTTTGTTTCAAAATTAGCTTGACTCGTTTGCAAGCGTTGTATCGATATAACCATTTAAAAAGTTTGCTGTTGGAGGCCTAATTATTCTATACCAGAGGTTCCGAACCTGTGGTACGCGTACCCCTGGGGTACACGAAGGACCTTTTGGGGGTACCCGAAATCAAAATTGTTAATGGCGGAAACAAAAAAAACACAAGGGATTAAAACAGCTAGAGAATTTTGACTCCCCAAGTGAATACTTTTTATTTAATAACTATACCGCTTGAATAGCTGATTTTTACTAAGTGTAATTGTTAGCTGTCTTTATAATTAAGACGAAATAATTACAATACTGGTTTCATTTCCTTTGGCGTTGGACTAATACTATTTAGAATAAAATCTATAAATCAAAAATAAGTTATTCAAATGTTATTAATTCGAGTCATTTGACTCTTAAATTAACCTCAGCATTATTGATAAAAACTATTTTGCATAGAGGGATTGTTGGGGGTGGGGAGTTGGATATGATAGTAGGGGGTACGCCAAAACAAAAAGAATAATCAAGGGGTACGCGAGAGAAGAAAGGTTGGGGCACCCTGTTCTATACAATTCTTTGGGCTATTTTATTATAGATTGATTTAAATGTATGACGTTATACTGTTATGACGTGGAATATAAACTATTTGCTTCGTTGCAAATGTATTTTGTACATCTAAATGGCATCTAAAAAAAGCATGACGTTCATGGATTAAAAGACAAAATATCTACTAATGTGTTCAACTAAAAACAATTTATACTCTTTTTTTTAACATCTGACGAAATTTTTGAAAATAATAATAAAAAAAAATCCATTCCTTTTAGAAGCTCCCTGAAAGGCCAAAGTGAGTGGTCACCGGTTCTTTTTTGAAAAACGGATGCCTCATTTGGTTTAGTGGCCGGTCACCTGCGAATGGCTGACTTCACTGAATCACTGAATTTCTACATCCGTTTTCGTCATGTAAAATACATTTGCGCTGCTAGAAGACCAATATTGGGCGATGGATCGTCTTGAGTACAAGTCATTTCTACAATAAACAAGGCATCCGTCGGGGAGGTGTTAGGGACTGGATGATTCTTCGAAAAAACGAGAAGTTGGAAGTTCCATGTGTATGACAATCATATTTTTGAAAGAAAAAACAAGTAATAAATGAAAAAAGCGTTTCCTTTTATTACTGGCATCAATACATAAATAAAATAAAAGCAGAATATCGGAATAGGGGGACATTACGAGTGGGTATGATGCCTGCTCCATTTGAGATTTTAGCCTCCATTCTCTTAGCCTGTCAATGCGAGAAAGAATAATACATAAAAATAAAAGTAAGTGTATATATAGTACGAGAAAGGACTCAACATATTTATGAGGTCCAAAAGGTACCTTAAATCACTTAGCGACCCATAAATAAATAAGCGTAAATGACAGATAAATCCCGAGTTCGCATTAGGATAGTCTAAAAGCTTCGGGATTGGATGTAGGGGGACGCGACTGAAGATGAGGACATTTCTCGAAGATTGTTAAAATGATGCATTGAGATTCCCGTCCGGAATGGTAGTTGGACGTAAATTTATGTCGCGCTATTAAAAATTTTGAAAGATGTGGCGGAGGAAGACGCTGTAAAACTTTCACTTCGGTAATGTCCTAAGATTCCTGCTGAAGTGTCCGTGGTAGTCCCATATTGTGAGGTGATCAATTGGCGAGAAATTAGTTATTGATCGTGATTTATTTCGCGGAAAGATTTTACGTTAAAAAGGAAAAAAAATCCCCTCTCTTTTTGGTTTATAGCGTGGAGCACTGGTTTCCGAAACATGAAATTTTAAAAGCACTCAATTAATCAGCTAACAAAATTTGTTTATTTGTAATGGACGAGTTTCCTGTTTTGTTTATTTGCGGTAAAGTAGGACTTCCGCCTTACCCGTCAACTTCCGGTGATAATGTTAAGTCAATGGGAACCTTCAAAATTGCAACACTCTGCTTGAAGATATTAATTATTGTTTAAAGTGGAGTTTTCTAGTGTCATGGCTTAAAGATACTTTGAAAAATATTAAATTTCATGTTCCTATTGTTGTAGCTCACAATGTTTACTTAAAATACGAGCCTCATTTTGTGGAAAGGTTGCCATAATTATTCTTTATCGCTCTATTTGACGCTTTGTGCACTCAAGAAATAACTGATTCGAACTTGGCGCTTGATATAGAATCCAACTGGATTTGGCTATCGCTTAAATTGGAGGGTTACTGGAAAACGGAAGTGAAACCTCACCACTGAAATTCTGTGAAACCAAAATAAACAACTCAGAAAACTCTTCCATAGATAATATGGCCGTTTAGATTTGTGCTTAAAGTACATACAGTAACGACAACTTCGTTCTGTTTATATTTTAAAGAATTTTCTATTAAATTCATATCCCGAAACGCCAGCTTTCCAAACATGAAGCATTAAAAGTACTCGATTAATTGGTGAACAAAATTGATTTGTTTATATGTAATAGCTAATACTGTTTATAGCCATTTAGATTTGTGCTTAACCCCTTCACAGTTTCATTTTCTTTGCTATCTAATAAGATGACGCCTTCAGTTTTGGAAAGGGGTTATCGTTTTGATTCATCTAAGAAGCCGTAGAATACTTGATATTTTTATGGATTCCACGTAATTTTTGTGTCAAATTATAAAGCTAATTAATGATTAAATTTTAGTTTGTGATACTAAAAATGCGATTATTCGATGTACGTATGGCGTGCGGGCAAAACTGTTAAGAGGTTACAATTCCTACTGTCGATGTCGTTGCAACTTCGTTCTGTTTATATTTTGTAAGAAATTTCAATTATATTGACGTCCTGAAACAATATTGGGAGGAGGGTACGTTAGCTTACAATTAAGATGAGAATATTTGTTATTTGAAGAATATATTTTGTGCAGAGTTTATATGTGTTACCGTGAAAGACCGAAATTTGGAGAATGTCGACTTTCACCGGTGAATGTCAACATTCACATAGTAATGTCACCGGTGAATGTCAACATTCACATAGTAATGTCACCGGTGAATGTCAACATTCACATTTGGAGAATGTCGACTTTCACCGATGAAAGTCGACATTCTCCAGTTTCGGTCTTTCACAGTAACATATGCATAAATCTTTTATATAATCGGATATTCTGTTTCGTTAACGAAGAATAAGTTAGCTGTTCTGGAATATCCTGTTCAAAGGAATTTTACAGTACATCTTCTGTCCGTTTTTATGATTAAAATTTTTCTGACTGTAAGAGTCATGACATTTTCTTCATTGCATTTAGATAGAAAACATATTATGAGGCAGAGTAAGATACATGTGCATGGAATATAAGCATTCATGTGATCAAGTATGGAAAACAGAGAATTCAGAAGCAAAATACTCTACTAATTTTTTTCTCTTTCTGATTTGATGATATTATATTATTAAAATTTAACAAAAAAGCTTAAAGTGTAAAATGTATTCTACCTTTCAGATAGATACATATGTTCTTCTTAGTAAGATATAAATTCTTCATGATTGTGAGCATTTTAGTTTAATTATTAAGGTTAAGAATTCTCGTTTATTTAATTTTTACTCTCAGTAGTCTTGAATTTTTATAAAAAAATTGTGAATGCATTGCTTTTTCCAATATCTGTTAATTTTTATGAAGTTACTGCTTTTTATTGTGACTCTTTTTATATTAATTTTTGCATCCCTATTAGAAAGAAAAAGATTTATCTTTTATATTTACTTTATATCTTATTTATATTTATCTTATAAGATTTATCTTTTTTATTTACATGGATGATTCCTGGTTTTAACAGATCTTGTATCGAGCTGTGCAAAATGGAGGATTTTATTAATTACTAATTTTGCTTTTAAATAATTTATGATTGCATTTAAAGTTTGAGCTATGTGTTATGTCTTCAATTAAAGCAAAAGTTTTAATTCTTGTAATGCAGGTGTTATTATTTTTCGTGAAGTCCAGAAATCTTTTGATTCTCATCTCGTATACTGATGATTGTTACAAAACAAGTTACCTTTTGAGAATGAAAAAAAAAACATAACTAATATATATATCCATAGTCAACAGCTATATTTTCACTCACTGTAAACCAAAACCGAAGACCATATTACATGAAGACAATTAAAGTAAAAGCTCATTGCATGAAACCACTAGACTATGTTTTCTTTTTTCCTTAACATTTGCTGGCATATAGTGGACAAACTTATTTATTCCAGACTGGCATTTTTTTATGTCTAATAAGCCAAATTACGTGAAACTTTGTCTAATATAAAATTTCATTGAGAAAGCTAACTCTTTTTATGAATGAGCTTCATCATTATGGTTGAGATCTTCTTTAATGGAGTAGTGGGTGGGTTCATGCACGAGTACAGATGCACTAATGGCCATTGACTTAAAAAAATAGTTGTGCCTCAATTCATATTTCAAATATTTATTAACATTTACAAAAATTTGGAAAAGAAGTCAGAATTTTTAATTTACATCAATTGAAGAAATTAATAAAATTTTTTAAAAGCACGCTTTTATTAGTGTATTAAAATGAAGAAAATATTTTTTTTATTAACGGTCTGGAAGTCAAGCAAAAATCGTAAAATCGTGTGGCGAATCTACAAATCGTAATCTAAATTGGAATTTTGATCACATTCATAATGTTTTTTAATTTTTAATCAATGCTTAAAATTTCTTTTTCTTTTGATATCTATTGGGGCTAATTTCCTTATCGTATTGTTTTCAGCACACCTTGTGCTTTTTTTTAAATAAAAAGTTTAAATTTAATTAATTTTTAATTGTTATAATTATTAAATTAATTAATTTTTAAAATCAACTCAAATTAAATTAATTTTTAATTGTTATAATTTAATTTTTAATTAATTGAAAATTTTCATTTTCTACATTGTGGTCTTGCGTATACTTCATAATTCATTATTATAATTATCATGGAATATTGTGATAGATTTTTCTCAAATCCGCTACCAGATGTTGTCTTTCACATTGAATTAAAACTAAAAAAATAAGCAATTAATTGATACTAGAGGTCGCCCAGCGGTCGAAATTCGACCATAATTCATTAAATTTTTAAGTTTGAATGTTATTGAGGTTCTTTTGTCAAAGAGTATACCTCTATAATCATTGCATATAATTTTTTAAAATTTTGTTCTATTACGTCAGCTGCGAGCGTGTACAAATACGTCATTATGCATTAATTTTTGAATTATTTGAAAAATACGAACTATAGGAAAAATGAGGTATATCTTAGCTAAGTCATATTTAAAAAACAAAAACGCGTTTTTTGACATTTCCTCGGTTTTTTTTTATTGCTATACTGGCCAGGTTTCGCCAAAGCTACACATTTAATTTGCCTATCTTTTTCAAATTATATAAAATTTAAATAAAAAATTAATACAAAAAATGATACAAAAAATACGTTCTTCGTATTTTTTATATATCTATTTTTTTATTGAAACAAAAACAAAAAAAGGGCGGTTAAAAAAATAAATGTTGTCCGACTATTGACCACAGACTTTTATGTGTTTGACATTCAGTCTGAACGTAAACAATGAATGTTTTATTTAATTTAATTTAATATATTAATAATACATACTATATATAATTTCCTTAGAGACAATCTGTCGACTCTGTGCGACTGTTTGACTACAGACTAATATGTGTTTGACATTGAAAGATTTAAATCATCCGCAATTTGTATTTCACTCCGAAGATTTTTTTTTCTATAAATAATCTAAATAAACTCCCTCTTGAAGTGGATTTCACTGCGGGGGGATTAAATCAATTACAAATCATCCACTCTGTATTCACTCCAAATTTACTCCGCTAATTTTTTACAGTCTATGAACGTAAACAATGAATGTTTTATTTTATTTAATTTAATGTATTTGTAACACATATTATACATAAATTTTATCTTTCTGCACTCCTTCTCCATATGAACTTTAACTACACCAAACCTCACACTCCTCCGTGCGCGCAATGTGCTTAAAAAGGGGTACAAAGTTTTCTCTTCGCGTATTAATATATAGATTTAAGTTCTGAAAATATTAAAATTTAGTATTGTGATTGGAATTTCAAAACTCTAGAACATCAGGAAGTGACTGAAATATCGAGTATAAAATTCCATCTTTACAAACTTGAAGCAAGCCAAGTTAAATTAACGCGTGTGAAAAAAAAATGAAATTTTAAACATTACTTTTCAATAAAACTTTGAATGTGGAAAATCAGTAATTCAGAACAGAAATTTGTATATTCGTTTAAACTGATGTGTCTTGGCAAACAGGTATACCGATATTATTTATTTTCTTTTATTCTCTTATATTTGACTGGACTTGTTTCATCCTTCTATAGATGGACATTTGTAATCTATTTTTTCACTCGCTTCCTATTTGCTAGAGTTCTGAAATTTTGTACACTTATGTACTCTCGATGAAAACGAGCTAATTTAATGTTTTCAGAACATTTGACAATTAATTGTTCTTTTCAATGAATTCATTTTAATTAAATTTCGATTACATACAAAGGGCGTTACCTGGTAGTGAATTTGAGAAAAGTTGTTTACAATATGCTTATAATAATGAATTATGAAATATATCAATCACTAAAATGTGATAAATAATAGAAATTAAACAAAAAATTTAAAAATACATTTTAATTGGTGCTTTAACACTTTACAGTTCAATACATGTTTCGTTTTGAAAATTATTATTAAATTGTGGGTATTGTCATCTAATCTGCATTGTAACAATTGAGATGAAACT
>BGPR01000563.1:410784-421396 GCA_013235015.1 Araneus ventricosus | reverse complement strand
GTATTGGCATCTAATCTGCATTGTAACAATTGAGATGAAGCTCAACACTGTTACTTCCGAAACAATTTTATCAAATTTCAACCTCGTAGGGCTTGTTAGAAAAATAATAAACAAAAGAACTCTAGGTATTGGCATCTCGGTTCGTAACGGGTTACCGCAGGTGGTAGTACGTATCCTTTTTTTATATGTTTTTCACTCCCCCCCTTTTTATCAACTCTTTTCTCCCCTCCCCCCTTTTTCATTTTATTGCCACCGGTGTTATTTTTTTAAATTCCGGCGGGCGTCCTTGTGAAGGCCGGGGAAAAAACTGCGGAACCCTTTTCCTCCCAGACAGGAAGCGAGGGGAAGAGACAAAAGTGGGTCCTACAGGCAGCCCGAATCAATCCATCATGATCGCCTCTGTTATGACTTCCACGGCGACCTGACCCACCGCAACAAGCCCACCGTACAAAGAACTTTTTCAAATACCCGTTGAGAAATTATAGATATATTACTCACACAGGTCGTCGTCGAAGGAGTGTTGAGGGGAGAAAGTTTTAAGCCGATTTTTTTTTATTTCATTTTATTTCAGCTCTTTTTCTTTCTTTCCTTCATTTTTCTTTTCTTTTCTTTTCTTTCTTTTTTTCAGTTTTAAAAACCGCCGCATTATTTTTTTTAAAGTCTCAACTACCTGTCGTTGCGTGAAAAGGGAAAAGGTTTTAATGCTGTGTGAGGGGTTGCCCCCCTCCCCATTTCTTGCTTTTTTTCCTTCTTTTAACCCGATTTTATACACCTTGCTGTTGTTGTGAGTTATAACGGAAATTTGTCATATGTTATTGTACAAGGCGAGTTATTTCATTGTTGAACAGGTCCGTGCTTAAAATTGTATTTTTTAAAAATGTGGTAATAAATTAAATATCTAACCCTCTTTCTTCCAAATTATTGTTTGTTAGTAAAAAAGAAATAAAATATTTAAAATAAAACAATTTGGACTTAGTTCATGTTTAAGATTATTCATTTCATTCAGATTGATTAATTAATTTTATCCACATTAATTAATTCACATTTGTATCCTGATCATGTTACCATCTAGTAACATTTAAATGCGATCTGGATGCATGTGATGACATCTGTTGACACATTAACCCTCTAAGCGTTTTGCACGTATTTTTCCGTTTCTCAAGTTGAGTTCAAAAGCAAATGATTCAAGTTTACGTGTATACTTTCTTTAACTGGATGGATAAAATATTCTTAAGATTTCAAAGACTTGATGAGAAGCAATAAAGACCCAATGTATACACTTTAAAAGCAAATTTTTAAGACGTTAAAGCTATTAGATCAAAATAGCGAACCGGTTAAAACCAGATTACACCGATGATGCGAAATGGTATAACCGGGCAGGAAAGCATTAACCAAAAATGTAAAACTATCTCTAACCGTGTGTATTTGTAAAACTATCTTAAAACCAGCAATCACGCCAGATTTTTTTCTTTCAAAATATATTTATTCTACTTTCTGTTGCTTTTTAAAATTTATTAAAGAAATTATTATTGTATTGAATGTGTATTTCTTAATAATTAAAAAAAATATATCTTTATATAATTTTTTTCGTCTTAAATCGAAGATTATGTGTAACTAAGCTGCGTCTGTCCTTCCACTAGTGGTACAAGAAGATATATTGTAATGCGTTTCTACAAGATTAATTATTTTTGTAAATTTTTAAACTCGATTTTCAGTTTATAATTTGATTGAATAATTTGAAATTTGGAAAAATGGAGTGATTTTAAACGCTGAGTTGAAGATAAACTGTAGCATTAAATGTGTTGGAGCAAACTTTTATATCATAAATTTAACTCTAATTCAGTTGTATTTCTGTCATTTAAAATGAATGAAAAATAATTATAAATGAATTTACTTAACTATAATATTGATTATTCTTTATAAAAAATGTTCAATATAAATTCAGAATGACCAATTGAGTGTTATTATTCAATTGGCTTTTTTTAATTAGTTATTAAATGCATTTTGAATAGTTATTAAATAAATTGTGTGTGTCGTGTATTTGTTCGTTTTAATAATTTGTATTATTGGTTATTTTAGTCATTTTGATAATATTTGATATATGATAATTTGATATATGATAATATAAAAATAATATTTGATATATGATAATAAAGTTTTTAAATAATATTCAACTATTAGAAATTGAAATTATAAGAATGGAGTCAATTCATAATCACGTGATAAACATCAAATGCGCCTTGCCAGTTTAATTTTAGTTTCTAATGCAGAATGGTGGGAAAAGGAGATGAATTTACAGCGCAGCGTAATGCAACGCGCAATGATGTGTTTCATGATACGCACAGTTGTAATTGCCATATGTCTTTGATGCCACTTGAAATCCCTTCATTGCAACATGAGTTATTTCGAAGTTTACAATATCCAGTTTGAAAACAGTTACAGGTCCTCCTGGACTTATGCCCGAGTTCCGTTGCGATTGACAGATCATAAGTGTGGGATTCCGTTCAATAAACAAAATGCCCACGGAAGGGTTACCTTTAAGGGGTAAATAGATCGGGTTTATGTCTAGGGGATTTAAGGGTTTTTATTACATTAAATTTAAAACAAAATATTACATAAAATAAACGAGTAGACTTCAAGTTAAATGCAAAACATTTATTTAAATACTATGGGGAGAATTTACAGGGGAAAGAGATATGCACATCGAAAGTTTACGAGAGTGTTGAGAATTTACATGAAGTCATATTTAACTAATGGAGCTAGATTAACGAGGGATAGATGTTACGGATTAAGAATATTACGGTATTAGAGATTTACAGAGCCATAAGGAAAGTGAGATAGGACATGGTTACCATAGTGGGAAGATCGGTGGCTTAACTGCGCCAAGACTGATCTGATTTACATTGTTAGACAGAGGGAATGAGAGAGTTATTTACATTTCGGCTGCCTGCGGTGTGCTACGCTGCTCTCAGCGTGCAGTCTGATTTTGTTGGAAAAAAAGAGGGCGCTGCTCGTAGTTCGTACAGAGCAGAACTGTGGCTCCATCTATCGCCAAAAAAATTAATCTAGCTCTTATATCCTTCTTTATACAGTGATTAAATTATTCTTTTCGGGTAATATCCTACATAAGTAGGATTTAGATGTTTTAACGCTATTTACATTTAAACGCGTTTATAAAAACTGGTCACAAAACACAAAAAATCACTCTGTGGACGTATAATTATTGTATATTATGTGAAAAATACATAACCTGTACATTCGCGGGGAAAAAAAAGAATTCGCCCAGCAATATTCCGACGCTAATCATTGCTTCTTAAAACTAAAGATACTGTTTTACAGGAAATGACGTATACTAAAAGATTCTATGGTTGAAATTCATTTAAGGGGTCGTCTACATATTTAAAATGGCACGAACTTCAAAATTTCAATGGCAACACCCTTTTTTGATGCCATAAATAAATTTCTCATGAAAAAATACTCCAGGATATTAATTTTGGTTTATATATCGTTAATAGATTGGAAGATATTTGACATTTTGTGTTTTCGACATAACATCGTCTCCACATTTACTTACTAAAGCTCTCTGCTTGCCTTTAAATGTTGGTAGTAGCATCCTAAATTATTTCGCATTTTAAATGTTATTTTCAAGGTAATGATCTACATTTTACAATCGGTAAAACTTGATGCATAAAAAAAATAAATCGGTTAATATTACACTACTTTAATTTATAAAGTTTTAATATATATTTAAGTTTCTTTATATATTTAAGTTTGTAAAATAAAGTGGTGTAATGATTATATTTAATAATGAAAACGTTTTCGAAATATAAGACGCCCCCTTAAGTGCAATGTTTTACAGCGAAAATTGAAAATTTAATGTAGCTTCAAAACTTCTCGTACGAATATCCTGAAATTTTGCATAGGCTTATCAAATGGCCATCTGCTTCGATTACTGTTAAAATTTATAAGTGCTGCTATTCAAAAAATTTTTAACATCAATTTTGATAAAATATTTCATGTATTGAAAATTATTTTAAAATAAAAAGTAAAAGTTTAAAATGTGAAGAATAACTCATACTACTAAATAAAAAAAATTCTTGGTAAATAGTTACATTATTTCTCACGATATCAATAAAAATTCAAAATTTTACGTTAACATTAGAAATTCAAAATTTTGCTTATAATTACTTATAAATCCGAAACCAAAAATGCTGCAATGATGAAACTTGGTGTTCCAGCTTAAATTTTTATGTAGATTCGAAATATTTTAAGAAAAATATGTGTTTCCATTGGAAATTTTGAAGTTAGTGCGATTATAAATATTTAGACGAACCCTTTTGAACTTTTTAGACATGGAATCTATTTATAGACGTTATTTCTTGAAAATTGGTAAATTTTGTTTTAAGATAAAATGATTAGCGACGGAATAATGCTGGGTGGATTCTTTTTATCCCGCGACTGTGCATTATTGTACGTACTGTAAACAAAAATACAATCTGAAATTAGATTTTATTTTGAAATTTGAAGTTTATCTTTGCGATCGTGAGCGTGGGTGGTCGTGTGTCGAGGGGAAGGTGCATTGAACTATCTCGGGAAAAAAATTTAAAAAATGATTGAAGCATTCTCCGAATTATGGAATATGCGTCGTAGATGGTTTTTACTTTTAAATGGTTTGCAATTAGAGTTGTTGAAGAAACACATTTTACTTTTCCTGATTATTCTTAGCACGCTTTTTATTTCACACAGTGTTGATTCGTGCCTTCTTCGTTCAATATAATTTTTTTTTCATACTTCGCTTTTGGAGAATGAAAAGCATTTCTGAGCGCAATTTCTTTGAACAGCAGTTGCATCTGTTGAATCCACCGAGCGCTGGGCAAAATTTTGCGTTCGAATTCGCTTTTTTTGAACGCTGCCAAAAAAAACCCCGTGGGGTGAATGCTCTCTGGGGCTGGCACGCGCTGCGAGGGAGGGAGCAAGAGAGAGAGGAAAAAAAAGAGGGATCCGAGTGCGTGGGGGGACCCGTGGTGGCTTTGTTTCGTCACTGGGACCCCGTCCCTCTAATAAAAAATCAGATGCACACTCTTTCGGAGGACATTGAACTGTTGCGGAGGAGTAGGCTGTGAGGAATTAATCTGCTGTGTGCACTGCTTCACTCCCACCCCCCTCAAAGAAGGCCCCGGCGTGAGAGAGCTGGAGCTGAAATTTCAGAAACTTCATCTGGTCGGATTAACCAATGATGGACCATTTTGGTTTTAATTAATTTGATCGTTTTACTTCGTTTCATTCCGTCGCTTAACAAGCAACATCACCTATCTCAATTTTTTGAAATTTCATAGAAACAACTAAATTTTTCGCAGCCAATAATTAATATTTCTGAATTTTTTTCGCATCTGGTACGACCATACGGTCTTATTTACCTACGTGGTGTTGCTTCTTAAGCGACGATTCTCTGATAGAGAGTAGAAGAAAAAAGTAAAGATTCGAACCTCTAAGTTCGAAGCATCGTAGCATGAAAATGTTTTTGGCTTCATTCGCGTCTTCCTTTATATTATCTTAAAAAATTTGTTCTTTATTTAAAAAATGTATTGAATATCGTCGCAACGTGCGTGAGTATCAATCTAGTAACTAAAACAATGGGAAAGGATTATTGTAAAATAAAATTTTAATGAAGTTAACTTTTTTTAAATTTAATGAAGTTAAAGGGAAAAAATTGTGCGAAAATAAAATTGGTGTCACTTAAAACCTATTTTTTTGCTATTTTAAAGCAGCGTAGAAAAGGGTTTTGTGTGATTACATGCCCCAAAGTTATTGAAGAAAAATGTTGACCTTTATATGACGTCTTAATTAAAAATCTAATTAAAATTTTAATAAACTTTCTTAGAGAGCGCAAGAAGTAACTACGGGCCAAATTTGGTTGCTCTAGGTCTAACGGTCTACCTTGTAGAGCAATTTGAACGATTTTTGCACCATGTATGTCGCACCACGCATGACTCATGACGCAGTTTACACACAGAATCCACCATAAGCATACTGTCATGTTAAAAAAATTAGAAACGTTCTGTCCTCTATTTTAATTTTTAATTTCCACATAAATATGGTACTTATTAATGGGAGGCCAAAAATGCTTTTGCATGCATACAACCAAATGCCCTCAATGGGTATCAATACAATACTCTTTGAGTAACCTAAATGGCGTTTTCTACTGACGGTTTGTTTCTATAGTTTTTTTGATTTCTTAATTTTGATGGTTTCGATGGAGTTTACTATCCGAATGATATGGAATCGGAAGAGGACGGAGATTCTGGAAATGAAGTTGTGAATAACTTGGAATTGTTTTCATCAAAAAAAGGGCATTGAGTGGAGAGAAACAAAATTTAGGTAAAATATTCGTTGTCATAATATTGTGTCTCGCTTACCTGGAACAAAAGGACCGGCGAAAGATGTGACATGCCCTGTGCAGAATTGAGAGTTATTCATCAACGGTAACATGATACATTTAACTGTAGAGTGAACAAATATGTATATTTATCGAGAAATGCTCACCACACTTTTCACGTGAAAGAGATGCGCGAAAAATGAACCTCTAGAAATCCGTGCTTTATTAGTGAAAAATAATGGAGTAGATTTGATTTGTGTTAAGCACTGTATTCTTAATGTTTAAAAGTCAATAGCGTTATTTTTCCAATTAAAAATATAGTGATTTTAACAGCGCAGGGTTGAATTTTAGTTTGGGGTCATTTTATGACCCCCTCGCGTCTTAGCATTCGCTAAAGAGGCGCGCGTTCTCTCGGGTTAAGAATTCATTTTTAGTATAGCCCCTAAAATTTCCCACAATTAAATGTAATTATTATTGCCACTCTGTGGAATGACAACTTGGGTGTGAATGCACGTAATAAGTGAAAACGAATACGATTTTTATACTGGTATAGAAATACTGGAAAATCCTAATGAAATATTTTTGAAATATTGTTGCATTCTTTTAACACATTCACTGCCATCGACACGCTGGCGCGTCCAGAACCTATTATCTAATGAGATGACCCCTTCTCTACTGTAGTTAAGAGATAAATAAAATAAATAAATAGATAATAATCATCATTTCGGCAGAGAGGATAAATTATTTTACAAACTCTAGTTGCTCTTGGATTTGATCTAGAATTTTTGCATCTTGATTTTTCAAATTGTTTCTCGTTTTGCGGTTGGACAAAATTCGGGCCACAAAGGGTATACTTTTGATTTATAATCTTAGCCTTGACAGAAAATTTTGTCCGTTTTAGAACTCCTATGACTAGTGGTCTTCGAAGAAGTTGGTCATTCGGGTTCTTTTCCATTTTGAACAATCTTTTACATTCTGAATTCTATTTTATGTGTTTTATCTATTTTATGTGTTTTTAAATATTAATTGTTATAATTCTTTTGTTGATGCAATCACTTGATGCTGTTGCGTTGAGCACGCAAAAAAGTGTATTGTCGTCGTTTTTTGTTTAAATCTTCTGTTTCTTATTTATAATTTTTACATTTTAATTTATATTTCTATTATTTTTTATGTATTATATTAGAAATAGCTGCATATGCGCCATTCTATATAATACTAAGCGTTTTTTAATTAAGTTTTAATTAATTTTTGAGTTGTTAATTTATAGTTAATATCTTTGGTAAATTTTGATAATTATAACTGGTACTTAAGAGATGGCTGAGATGGAGCCATTTAATTTGATAGATGGCTCGAATCTCAGGCGTGAATAGTGGCAGCGAATGTTTTAAGAATGGAAACTGCAGGTAAACGTAATTATTATGAGAAGATTACACTTCAACGGTATTGTGTAGTAAGATGTTCAGTGCTTATTTGAAAGTCAATCAGAAATGTATTATTTGCGCCAGAGATATAGAAATACAGTTAACTAGAAAACCAACCGTCATGGTTTGACGGGTGCAAATTGTCTCTTCATTCGAGAGATTTCCCGTCAAATCTGACGTGTTTAAATGATATATATGCGAGAGAAATGTTTAACATTGTTTGAAAACAAATAAAATAAACATATGTATTATGACAGGAAATATTTTTTTATCTACATGTTATTTACATATTTCTTTCTTCAAAAAGCCTCTTGGTAAACAACATTCCGTGTGAAGTTTTTTTCGTTGTTTAGCAATTTTACTTGTACTTCAGATGTCTTTGTGTAAATTTTAACGTTGCCAAACAATATTATCCAATTATATCGTCACGATTGAATCAAATAATTAGATGCATCGTGGCATCCAAACTATATCACGCGCATGATATACCACTGACGTAATTTACTACTTTATATTAAAAATGGAAAATAATTTGAAATATAGGATTAATATAATTTAAAGTTTCTCGAGAAGTATTGATCATAGCGAGATAAATTTTATATCAATCGATAGAAAATTTCATTTCACTATTTTAGAGTTATTAAATTTGAAATTAGAACGACAATTACTCTTTTAAATTTAAAATAACTGAAATTAAGGTGTTCTAACAATGAAATAATGCTGCTTAACGTCTCGCAGTGCTATGGCGCGAGTTTTATTGTTGGTGACGTCAGAGCGTTACCGGAGGATGTGGGCTTATTATATTAGTAATAATTTGCTGTAGATTTTTGCCTTGAACATTTATGTGTTAGGGTGGCGATTCATGTATTGATTTATAAATACTGGAATAATTATAACATCAAATGCGTACTGCCATCATTTTGAATTCTTGTTTCGCATAGAAATAAAGAGAACAGTGTAAAATACAAGCGGATATTTGAGATGCTTTTAAGATTTATTGTAACTAAATGCTGTTTTTAAAGCAAAATTTTGAAGTAAAGTATAAAGGCGGTGTTTTCTTAAAAATGAGTTTGAAAGCAAGGAAGAAGTAAAAAGTAAAATTCCAAAAAATGAGCGACATTGCGTATAGTTTGATTTAGAGATAGTTTATATGCGTATGGTGACAAATATCAATAAAAGCTATTTACAGGTTTATTCTTCAGACTTGTAATTAAAAATTTTCTGAAAGAAAGAAAAAATATTAAAATTGTTACGACACTCAAGGAATTTCGAATTCAACGAAGTAAAGCTATTCTCTCATGTCCCTTTCTTTATTTTAAATTCGGGCACTGGATTTCGTGCAGCTTAAGAAAAGAATCCATATTTACTTAAACGTATTTAAGTTATTATTTTCTATATAAATAATAACTTAAACGTATTTAAGTTATTATTTTCTATATAAATAATATGTTAGGCACAATATAGCCATGAAAACACATAACTTTGTTTAACATCGCTGGGTCTTGAGTGCTTAAACTCTCTCCAGAACTATATTAAGTACTTCATTAGCCGTCAAAACTCATTGTAATTTTAGATTTCGATTTATTCTAGCCCGGTTCCCCTGGTTCCTGTTCCATCTCACTTTTCTGACCAACTGACCATCTGCCATAGATCTGTCTCCTGACCTCTCCGTTCTTCCATAGTATATCAAGGGGACCTGCTTTCGCCAGCTGTCATTACTGCCGGACCTCTCCACTTAGAGTCCGTCGTCCCCCTTTAAAACTGTCCTCTGTTCCCTATGTACTCAAAATAACACGTCATTATCAAATGTTCTTGTCCCCGGCAGTTAACTGGGAGTCCAAAATGAGGCTCGTCGATGATCATCAGCGCGTTGTTCAACCCTCTAATGAGTGCAGTCTGGTGCTTGGTTGATTAGGTAACTAACGGCTTTTTCGAGCCCTTGTTGTCATTTGGCTTGTTGCCTATACAACACGAAGAGCTGGTTAACTGGTCTGGATCCTGATGACGCTTGTGCCAGCCGTCTGCCTGGCCCCCCCAAATGTATTATTATAGATCCGGTGCTTGAAAATTCTCACACCCTTGATGCCCTCCCTACCTGTAGCATAAATCAGCTAAAAAACTTTCTTTGAATGCATTATGTACGACTGTTTTTAATTCCCTCGATCTGCAAGTTTATTTAACCTCCTAATTAGATGATGCATCCTATTTGTAACATTTATTGTTATTTCAATCCCTATAAAATATATTTTGTGGTCCTCACGCTTAAGTTAAGTTTCGCGCCCGTCATATTAACGTGCATCGATTTGTCGCATTTTTAGGCTTCTAAACTAAAATTTAACCATTAATTAGCTTTATAATTTGACACAAAAATTACGTAGAATCCATAAGCATCTCAAGTATTCTATTACTTCTTAGATGAATGAAAACGGCAGCCACTTTCCGAAACAGGAGGGGTCGTCTTATTAGATAGCAAAACAGACAAACAAAAATGCTACCCTTAAGGAGTTGAGATACCTGAGGTTCTTAAGCGTGTCCAAGTGGCTTTTAAACTTATTGCTACTTGGACTTAAATTACGGATTTAATTCTTCAATTCGATGCATGGGTCAGACACGTTATCATTGTATTTGAAATGATCTTAAGATTTTGACGAACAGAATATTAATTCATATCCTTTTGAAAGTGGTTTGTATGATCTTTTTGGAATCCGTATCAGTGGCGTAGCTGTAACTTCGGCCGCCCGGGCCCAGATAACACAGTATGCTGTGCGATATTGTACAATATTGTTCGATATTATATATTATATGATATTGTACA